>LNAC01000073.1:3211372-3334938 GCA_002007465.1 Ailurus styani | reverse complement strand
CCCCCCCCCCCCGCCCCGACTAGAATTTAATGTTTTCTTCATGGCTATGCTGGGATTATAGGTCTGGGGGAGGAAGACCACAGAGATTAAGTGCTATTCTCATCGCTCATATCAAGAGTAGGTATTACCAGTATGACTCACCACTATTGATATTGACTTTGATCACCTGGCTGAGATAGTGTTTGTCAGGTTTCTCCTCTGCCAAGTTACTCCTTCTCGCCCTTTCCAGACTGTCCCTTTTGGAAGGAAGTCATTATGGGCAAGCCCACGCTTCCCGAGTGGGGAGTGATGCTCGAGAGGGTGAAGTGGTACATAAATGATTAAGAAATCGTCTCCATGGGAGATTCATCTCTTCTCCTGGTTGGGATTTCTCACATTTTCTTCAGTGTTTAATCATCGTTATTAGCCAGGGGTTACTCCCACACAAGCCACTCCACTGTGACCTGAACTGCATCTTCCCACATCTGACATGTGTTGGACACTTACTATGTACCATGCACTAGGCTGGACATCTTTTGTGTATCTTATTTCACTTCATCCCTGCAATACTCTTATGCAATGAAAACTATTATACACATTCACAGATAAAGAAACTGAGACTCAGAGAGTGTCTCTACTTGGGAACCCTGTTGTATTCCTGTGTATGCTTTACACACCATACCCTAAAAATTGGAGAGACTTCCCATACATTCTTTGCCCACCCAGGTTCTGGGTGGCTAGGGGAGCCCCGGTCTGAATCCTTTCCTTCACACATTGCTCCGCCCCTCTCTGAGGCGACCTCTCATCTCTTCCCTGCTGGACCTGCTATGTAGTAACTGGGCGCTAGTGTCAGCTTGCCCCAGACCCCACGCCAGAATCCAGTCCCATGATTTCTCATGGTTGCCTGAGCTCTGGAGCAGAGATGGCAAGACCCTGACCACGAGAGCTAAGCCCCAGGGCATGACAGGTCACAGTCCAATACCACTGCTCACATGGAAAGTTCCCTCCCTGCCAGAGGACAAAAACAACACCTCACACCCTATGAAGACCTGAGAGATCTAGAAGCCTGTTTCACACTCTGAACAAAATCCCCCACCCAGATGTTAAAAGGCGAGAGAGCAGGGAGGGAGTTGAACACATAAAGGCCACTATGGTTGGAAAATAAACCAAACGAGACTTCTGGACGGTTAACCCACCTGTCACCATGACAGCTCCTGGAATAGGGCATCACTCAAGGGCAGACTCGGCCAGTTTGGGAGAGTTCAATTACCCAGTGCTCAAGATTTTACTTCTCCTCACCTTGACCCCTAGGTCTCAAATTGGGCATCACGAAGGGGGAAAAACAGGACTTGGGGGCAGAATCTTTTTTTTTTTAAGATTTTATTTATTTATTTGATAGAGGGTGAGGGGGGGTGTGGGAGAGGGGAGGGGCAGAGGGAGAAGGAGAAGTAGCCTCCCTGCTGAGCAAGGAGCCCCATATGGGGCTCCATCGCAGGACCCCAGGACCATGACCTGAGCCTAAGATGGTTAACCATCTGAGCCACCCAGATGCCCCAGGACTTGGGGCAGAATCTCATCCAATTTTTACAGACACCCTCAAAGGATGGCAAGACAGGAATTGATAGCCTCACTTTACCATAGGAATTGAGACTTAGAGATGGAAAGTTATTTGCCAAACACAATACAGCGAGTTGGCAAGTTGTCTGACCCCACCTTGGGCTTTTCACACAACTGGTTTGATGGAAGAGACCAGGGTCGCTGCCATTAGCAAAAATCAAGTAGAGGCCAGCTGGGAGCAGTGGCTGGTAAAGACGTGGGTGGAAACTGTTAGTGAAAACAGTACACAGGAAGACTAGAATGCCTCGTGTTCATCCAGGAAGGTTCTCCGTAGACAATGTTGGTTATTCTGCAGGAGGGAAGAAGAGGCAGACGGAAGGCCAAATGGGTCCACACTCCCAGGACATGCATCTCCTCTAACTGCCATTGTCTAGAGCTCTGCACCTGGTGTGGGGCCCCGTGGAGGAACCACTTGGTGGCATGTGCCTGAGAACACTTTTGGATCAAGCACTACACACAGCAGGACTGGAGCTGGAGTCCCAGGAGAGGAAACTGCAAGCTTCAGTGGTCAGCCTCTAGGCAGACAGTTCTCTGAGGGTTGGGAGCACTTGGCTCACCACCCAGCTCAGAGTTGGAGCCACATGAAATGTTTCTTGATTTGAGTTAGGTGCTCCTGAAAGGGACAGAGGCAGAGAGGTGTCATTCTCCCAAGATCACATAACCTATAAATGGCAGACATGAGATTCAACCCAGGTCCACGGAGTAATCAGCAATTAAGCACTAGTGGGCTCGCCCCTCTACCCTACAGCCTCTTGCCTCAAGGATCAGAATAATGTCATTTTCTTCTATTCCCCATTACTTCTGACACAATGTCGGCCACTCTGTAGGCTTGACCAAAGCTTAGAGGTCTGCCCAACACTGAGCTCAGGGGGTTTCCTTGCTAAACCACATGCCACACTGGGCAGGAAATGGAAGGATGGGGCCCAAGAGGGGAGCAGTGACAAAGGACCTGGGATGCTGAGCAGGGGCCACGGGCTGGGATTGGGGTAAAGGGTGGGGAGATGGCACATAATATGGACCCCTACACAGCCCCTGAAACCCAGACCCCTCTCCTTATGGGCTCCACCCCAAGCCCGGCACACCCCACCAGTTCTGATCACACCCGGTTCTGCCATCTGTCCCCTCTGCTAAAACACTCTAGAACCCTCCCCCTCTTTACCAGTTCCTCCAACTTGCCCCTCAGAGTCCAACTCAAGCAGCACCTCCTCATGAAAGTTTTCTTGGGCCTTCCTCACCAGGTCAAGTCCCAGTTACAAACCCTCCTAGCACTTACCATGGTGGGAATTTTAGGTCTTATTTGAGTGATTACTGGATTAACATCAGTCTCCTCTTTTAATCTGTAAACTCTAGGAGGGCTCTGTCTTGCTCACAGTATATTCCCTACATCCCGCAGTGGTATTGTGGTAAAAAGCTCAATCATCATATGTTGAGTAAAGGAATGATTAAATGAGTATAGAAATTGATCTCCCTCTGTGGTGGGATGAAAAATAGGCCCCCCAGAAGACATCCGCGTCCAAACCCTGGGAACCTGTGAATGTCACCTTCTGGGGAAACAGGGTCTTTCCAGATGTGATTGAATAAAGGATCTTGAGGTGAGAAGAGTACCCTGGATTCTCAGGGAGAGTCCTAAATGCCACCACATTTAGGTTCCTAAGACATTTTTGTTGTAAAATATAGGCAGAGGGAGATGTGACCATAAGCCGAGGAATCTGGCCGCCACCAAGAGCTGGACGAGACAAGGACGGGTTCTCTCCTAGAGCCTTGAGAGGGAGCAAGACCATGCCAGCACCTTGATTTCAACCTAGGGAAACTGATTTCAGACTTCTGGGCTCCAGAACTGTGAGAGCACAGATTTCTGTTGTCATAAGCCACCAAATGTATGGTCATTTGTTACAGCAGCCCCCAGAAACTGATACGCCTCCCAAGCTTGACCTGCCTCCTCCCTCTGATGCCCAACCCTCCTGCACCAGACTTCTCCTCTATTTAAACTGCAACACGTTGGGGTACAAGGGTGGCTCAGTCAATTAAGTGTCTGGCTTGGCTCAGGTCATGATCCTAGGGTCCTGGGATCGAGCCCCAAGTTGGAATCCCTGCCCGGTGGTGAACCTGCTTCCTCCTCTCCCTCTGCCTGCTGCTCCCCCTGCTTGTGCTCTCTCTCTCTCTCTCCCTCTCTCTCTCTGTCAAATAAATAAATAAATCCTTAAATAAAAAATAAGTTGCAACACATTATCCCATTCCCTCCACCCTTTCCCTACTTAATTGTTCCCTACAGCACTTACCACCACCTAATACGCACGCATGTAACTTATTACTTATTCACATGTCCCCTCCCAGCAGCATGAACCCTCTGTCCAGCAGGAGTTTTGGCTGCTTTGCCTAAAATGAAGCCTGGTACATGGTAGGCAGTCAATAACCATTTGCAAATGAATAAACATTCTCAGAGGGCTTTTCTCTGGGGGAAATGGAACTGGGAGCTGGAAGAGAAAGCCTTTGCTTTGGAAGCTGTCACCCCAGTAGTCCCTTCTTCCATAGGTCTCAGGGCCAAACACAGACCCCATCAGGGCCTTTCTTATCATTCCTATTCATTTGCATACCCAGGGAGCCAAGAGGCACCGCAGAATCATCACAGACCCCACCCCGGCTGCTTGGGGTTCTAGGTCTCCCCCAGGGGCCTCAGCCACACCCGGACTCCTGCCAGCAGCTTCCACCCTCGCGCTTTGCCTGGCAGCCCTCCAACTGGCCCATATAGATGGAATCGTGCCACCCGCTTCTTTTTGTCTGTGGCTGGCCGAGGAGGGCGGGGAGGGGAGGAGGGCCATAGTACAGCCCACTCAGACAGACGCAGGCCATGCCTCTTGCAGAGGAACCTTGGGAAAATCATATAACCCCTCTAAAACTTGGTTTCCTCCTCTGTCAAATGGGAAAGACTACCTCATCTAGGATCAGCGTATTAACCAACACAATCATGAATGCCAGATTTCCTCTCCTCCTTCCTTTCCAGCTAAACATCTTCCAAGGCAAACACAGTATCTTTTCCATTTTGTGCCCTGCTGCTTAGCACAGTGGCTGACACATAGCCAGTACTCGAACAATGTTAGCGGATTGAGCTGTTGACCCAAGAGGGTGAAGGGAGTTACTGACTCAGGCTTTAAAATTATTTTTTAAAAAGATTTTATTTATTTGACAGAGAGCGCACACACAAGCACAGGGAGCAGCAGAGAGAGAGGCAGGCTCCCCCCACCAAGCAGGGAGCCTGACATGGGGCTCAATCCCAGGACCCTGGGATCATGACCCAAGCTGAAGGCAGACGCTTAACCAACTGAGCCACCCAGGTGCCCCTTTGGCTAAGGGGAAAGAATGAAGTCCTGAGCTCAAGAACACAGTGTAATAGAAAGAGGCTACTGGATTGAGAACCAGAAGTATCTCATTAGGCAACTGGACCGGGAGCATCTCCAGGGACCAGTGGGTAGGCAAGCATCCAGAACTCGCATGGACACCCTTCTGTTAGTTTATAAATGTTGACACAAGTACTGACCACTGATAAGACTGTCATGAACCTCAGATCATCTGTTTACTCCAGCTTTCTAAAATTAGGCTTAGAATTTCTACAGATTTGCAGTTAAATGTGAGTCACCCCTTTGGAACCCCACACTGTGCATCAAATGTTGATAAAAATGGTATATATTTCTGAACATGTTACTTAGTCGAAGGATTCTCATGTGTTAAAAATTGATTTACTGAAGTTCTACAAAGTGTAAAAAAATAACTGCCCCATGCACAAGGACTTAAAGAGCTTCAGACAAAAAGCCAATTTTCACCTCTTGGGTCCGGGGAGTTTCCCACATGTGTTCCTTGAGCGTCCTGGGAGCTGGGGCTGGGGCGAGAGGAAAGGGTTGGGTAGCGAAGGCAGGGAGGATGCTGGCGGCTGGACACCCGAGAGCCCATCAGGACCTCACGGCTTCAATTGCCCACCATCAGCTTATGAAAAATAGTTTGGAAGAAGGTGTGAAGAGCATGAACTCACTTGTTCTTATGTTCTCAAAGGTCAGATGGCCACAGAATGAATCTGAGGGTGAGGTGTGAATCTGCCATTGTCAAAACGAGCTCTTCCTCGCTGACTTTCATTTTCTCATAAATTATAAGAACTTCAACTCCACCCTAGGAATGGAGCTTCCCTCTTCTGTGACCGCCCCCCATGTGTGTCCCCGGTCGCCAGACACACGTGCACACTCAGCACTTAGCCTCCCCAGCTGACCTCCTGTTACTGTTTCCTCCACTTGTTGTGAATTCTGTGAAAAGGGAAAGGTCTTGTTTCTTGGGACAGATGCAGGAGGACGGATGAATTGACCTCCACGCGAGGAGTCCAGGATTCTACTGGGGCATCAGAATCTCAAGCTGTGAGGGACAGGGGGGAACAGGTTTGGGGTTGTGAGCTGGTCAAGGTGTGCTTGGCCTAGCCATAAATGAACAGGAGACCCGATCTAAAAAGGTAAATTACAAGAGTGTCAATAACCAGCATGGGTATTATATCTTGGAATTGAGAGAACGCTTTCTATCTGAGCTGGTCCTCCTGATATGCTATCTGAGTTATTTATGACAGGTTTAAATCCCCTGAAAGTCCATGAACCTGACAAGGACAGTGACTAATTTCTGCACCCCACAGTGCCTGGTTGAGGGTACTTAACAAACTCTTGCTTACATTATTCCCATCGGCAACTCATTGAAGAGGTGTCATCCTTATTTCACAGCTAAGAAACCTGAGACCCGAAACCCAGTCACAGACGACAATGGACAGCTGGGACTTCGAGGCCCTGGCATATGTCTTCCCAGCTAGCACTGGCTGCCAGCAGAGCTCAGCCTTCAAATACTCGAAACTATAAACTGAGGTTTGCCGGAGGGGCGGTGGGCAGGGGGATGCACGAAGAAGGGCCCTTGTGGTGGGGCACAGTGGGTGCTATAGGGAAGGGATGAATCACTGAATCCTACCCCTGAAACTAATATTACACCGTATGCCAACTAACTTGAACTTAAAGAAAAACTTGGAGAAAAAAAAGTAAAACAAATACTTGAAACTACCTGTAATAAAAGAGATGACAAGCAGTTTCTACAACACAAAGCAGTGATTAAGATTTGTCTTTAGGTGGGGGCCTCCCTCTGTCCTGGGTGGACCTCCCTAGTCATGTTGAAATAAAGTAAGTGCGTGTCCCTCATCTTGGGCAAAGGCTTGGACATCCGTGCTGCTTCAACTCTGCTGATTCAAGGGAATTCGCAGGGGAGGTTCCTCACCTGGGAGCTCAATATTTCTTCCTCTTTCCCCTAGGCTGATGGGCAAGACACCCTCCGATAGTTTTCATGGTGCCACAAGTTTGCTGCTGTGGAACGTCAGGCAAAGAGAGTTGAATCTAGAGACCAGGGTTTGGATTCTGCCATTAACTAGCAAATCTCACCTCAGCTAGTCACCTCCATGCCCTGAGTTTCCTCTTCTATTTCAAACACAAATCTGCCATGTTGCTCTCCTGTCCCAAACCCTTCAGGGATGCCTACTGCTCACCCAGCTGAAATTCAAACAACTCCCTCCTCCCATCTGTGTCACCCTCTAAACCTATGAGAAAGGGGCATTCAGAGAAGGGGGTTCTGTCCCTTCTGAGCTCTTTTTATGTTCAGGCCAGCAGGAGTCAGGAAGGAAGGTAGACATTAATCTGTAGACAGCAGCCAGAAGGTTCCTCCTGGAGCTGGGGCTGGCCTCTGGTGACCCCCTCAGCTTCCATCTATGGTTCTCCTTGATCCAATGACTGCCAAGTGTCCTCGGGCAGTCTCCTCTCTGTCTCCTTCTTGGGGTCGGTTCCGTCTAGGTCTCTTTCCCCGTTATACATAGCTGTGACACAGTGATCACAAGGCCTGGAACTTCCCCAATCACCAGTTCAGGGACTGAAACTACCAGTGTGCCTGTTACCACAATTGAGCATGGACTTCCTACCCTCCCAGATGTCCACCCTACCCGCCCCCGGCCCCGGCAACGCCTGTTTAGAAGATCATCCTGAGGCCCAAGATGAAGTAAAGCGAAAATGAGACAATGCAACCATCCAGAGCTCAAAATTTGCCCTAAAAATTTCCCAGTGTGTGAACCTGGGGTTCACCACATTCCCTTCACCCACAACACTCAGCCCTGAGCTGTTCTTCCTCTCTCTCTTTCCTTCTCTCTCCCTCAATTCACTACACATTTGTCTTTCTGAGGGCTCTTCCAAGATGGGAAAGGGCGTTGTTTATATGGTAGTGAAGGCATGAGTTCTGGAGTCAGAGATCTGGGGTGTGATCTTAGTTCTGTCACTCACCAGCTGAGTGACGCAGACAAGTGACTTGGTCTCTGACCTCACTGCTCCATCTGTAAAATGCTGGGAACAAAGCCATTTTCGTGGAGGTGGTAATAAGGATTAAATGAGACAATGCTGGGACACCTGGGTGGCTCGGTCATTTGAGTGCCTGCCTGCCTTGGGCTTGGGTCATGATCCCAGGGTCCAAGGATCAAGCCCTGCATTTGGCTCCCTGCTCAGTGCGGAGCCTGCTTCTCCCTCTGCCTGCTGCTCCCCCTGCTTCTTGTGCTCTCTCGCTCTCTCTCTCCCCCGCCCCTCTCTCTCTCTGACAAATAAATAAATAAAATCTTTTTTAAAACTGAGACAATGCTTGCACCTTCATCAGGATACCTAGCACTAGCTGGTATAACAAAACCTCCCAAATCTCAATAACTCGATACAATAAGAGTCCACTCCTCTCTCAAGTCACAGGCTCACACGATTGGGTGTCTTTATTGAACAGCTCTCCTCCAAAAGATTCAGGGACCCAGGCTCCTTCCATCCCGTTGGAGTCCACTGGACCCCCTCCACCTAACTCACAGAATAGCAAAGACACAGTTAGAGGCCAACCCAGGAAGTAGCACCAATCAATTCAACTTTACATTGGTTAAAACCCAGTCACATATTCCACCTAACTGCAAAAAAGGGAGAGATATAGTTGTTATGAATACCAGAAATCACAGACCCTTAGCGTGGACTTTTTAGAACACGGAGAACACATTACTGAATACAAACCAAAGCAAACATATGCATTTCTTTTTTACAAAAGGTATGGTAATCATATGTTGGACATAATTCCTCTTCTGAGTGCTTTCTATGAGGCAGCAAGCTGCATGAGGCTAGCCTAATATATTCAAATTCGGGCTCTGCCTGAAACATTAACCTATGTCAGCCACGGTGACGTTCTCATCTTAAGAGGAAGGCTAATTTATGCACTTGTCAAGGTTCTTCTAAGTGCCATGTTCCCCCATCTCTAAGTATGTACTTCTGTCTAGAACACTCTCCCTATCTGCTCTTCACCCAGCTACCTCCTACTCATCCCTCACTATCAGCTTAGATGTCACCTCCTCCAAGAAGCCTTCTCTATCTTTTACCCCCGTCGGGGTCGAGTGCCTGTTTCCTGTGTCCCCACGCTAGTCTGTACTTCCCTTCCCAGCACACTTCTCACAGCATGTTAAAATCTCTCTTTATTTTCTGTCTCTAGCTAACTTGTAAATTTCTTGAGGGAAGGGACCTTGTTCTGGTCACCATTTTATCCTCAGCTTTAACACAGTATCTGGCCCAAACAGAGTGTACAGAAAATGTTTGTCATATGAGTGAATTAAGAAATCAGACCCTCCTTCAAAATGGCAATGGGAAAAGACTTTTAAACTCTTATAACTCAACAACAAAAAAGGAAAGTAAAGCGTAAAAGCAAGTTCAGCAAGAAACTGCACAGTGTCCGCCTCTTTCAAAAGGTCAGTGGGAACTGAGAAGTCATCTCAAAAGGCAGCCCCACCCCTTGGGTCATGCCTGGATACCTCTGAGCAATTGGCCACACTCTTCATCTTTCACTTGAGCAACAGAGAGTGCAGAAAACATTCTCACACATTAAAAACCCTGGAACTCTTTCTCCCAGCTGATTGGAGGGTGTGGCAACAAGAGCTGTCCCCTTAGGGTGGCTCCGACTGACCCTGTGTCCTATTGGGCTGGCGTATACCACTCTCCACTATCCATGTAGCTGGGGCATGCCTGACCTTCGTTCATCATCATCAAAAAGTGAGGTCTTCCTAGCCCTAAAGTAGACCCTCAGAGCCGAATAGGACCCCCTCCTCAATTCGCACACACTCTGAGGCAGGTGTCACTGTGCAACCAAAATGAAGCGTTCAGAGCCCATCTCCCATGCTCCCACATCTTTGGTTTACCTGGAGTTAAATGTCGGATGAGTCAGGTGATATCGAGGCGTGAGTAACCAACCCATGCTAGGCTACCCGGTTTTCTAAGAATGCTATCACCCAGCAGGAAAAAAAAAAAAAAAAGTTCTAAACGTGAGATTTCAGGCAAGCGGGGGAAACCAAAAGGAGCTGGGGGAGGTTGTGGGCATCCCTCCAAAACTATTAAGTCAGGGAGGGGACTAGCTGTTCTACCGTTGGTTTGGCTCAGGGCGCTACACCAAGTATTAGGGCAACACCAAGAGTCATACATGTGTCCTAGCAACGTTCCCTGAGCTCCTGGGACAATCTCCTTCCCCAACTCCGAGCAAGCGATGGGCCTTGGTCACAGCTCCAATCCCAACCCTACTCGTCCGGCAAAATCAGCTCTGACACCCTCACCCCACCTTTTACACCACCGCCGCCCCCATCTGGGATGCCCAGGTCTCTTTGACGCGATCGCAGCAGGGGGTGCTTGAAAGCCGGGAGGAAAGGGCTGGTCAGAGCCCTGCCCCCGGCCCGGGACAGCCTGGCGTTCCCCCCTCNCCCCACCGCCCCGCGCCCCCTGCATCCTCCCCATTCGCGGAGATAGCCCGCGCTCCGCTGTAGGCACCGGGCTGCGACCGGCAACCGGACGCTCGGCCTCGGGGGCGGGGCGTCCCGGGACCCGCCCCTCTGACGTCAGCCTCGCGGGGCGTAGGCGGGACTGCCCGCCAGTCCCATCTTTCAGAGGCAGAGCCACGGAGCCGCGGCTGGAAGCGCGCAGCCTGGCTCCTGCTCCGGCTCCGGCTTCGGCCCCGGAGGATGCGGCGTTCCCAGGATGGTACCGGGCCTGGTAGTGCTGCTGGTGGTGCTCCTCAGCCTGCGCCTCGGCTCCTGCGCTCACGGTAAGGATTGCAGCCCAGCCCTGCCCTGCCCTGCCCTCTCGGTGCCGGCCCGGCGGGGCTGGGTGCGCCTCCATACGGACTCCCGCTCTTCATCGCCTCTACGTTGAAGTTGTGCGTTGTGTCTGGCTGTCCCTCCGGGGAGGGGGGGCCACTGTCTACCAGAAGCTCACTCGTTCTGGCAAGCCCGGTCTCAGGCTTCCCGTTGTGGAAGTGGAAGAGCATGAAACTGATGGGGCAAGGGTTGGATAGAGAAGTTCAATGACACCCACCCACGCACCCCCAGTTTATCTTCCATCCACTTCCATGCGAGTCAGAAACAGTCCTGGCGTTTTGTTGTAATTGAACTTCAACTGATAAGAATGCTTTCCCCTCTGGGGAATTACTTTGACCCCCCACCCCTATCTGACTCCACCTTCCCGTAGCCCTCCACTTAATCTATTTCTTCCCCATTCCATCCCTTCCCATCCCAGGTCTTGCCCCCTTCTATCACCGTTGCTCCATCTGATCGTCCCTGCTCCTTCTTTAGCCCCAAATGTGCTCCTCCTGCCACCTGCCTCCCTCTCCCTCCTCCTACCCCTTAGCTCAGTCTTCTAACCCAGCCAGCTATCCTGGAAAGTTTCTGCAAGGGAGAAGAATAAAGCCTAGAGAGAATGCCAGGGCAGGGAGGTGGAGGCACGGAGAGTGGCGCCAGGGAAAGCAGGGACTGAAACTGCGTCTACACCAAAATACAGAGTAAAACTTGCAGTCAGCCATTCACACGATCGAGAGCTGAGTCGGGGATATGCAGCCCCAACACCGCAAAGACCCGCTGCGTTTCTCACTTTCCATCTAACGTTTTGAAATTGAAACACAGCCTTGAGGATCAAAGGTACTGTAAGAAAGAAAGCAAGGGACAGGGGAGATGTACTTTCTAAGTGTGAATGATTACTAGAGAGATGGCTAGAATTTAGAGAACAAAGGAAGCCTGAAAGAGTGGCTGACAGATCGAGAGACGTGAAGGGATTGAGGAGGAGAAGAGGAACAGACTGGCTATTGGCCTTGACCTCATTGCACTTGATTGGCAAGACTCTTAGAGTAGGTGTATTTATTACCTTCTTAGAGTAGGTGTATTTATTACATTCTTACAAATGAGAGGTTCAGTGAGGTTAAATAATTTGCCCAAGTCACACTGGCAAGTGTTAGAGGCTCCTGAAGTTGGAGTGCCCTGTGGTGAATGGCGGGGAGTGGGGAAGCAGGACATGGAGTTAGACAGTGGTATTTAGTATCTCACCGCGGAGCCAAGAGTGCTGGCTGTGTGTGGAAATGTGATCAGTGCAGTCTAGAACCAGACCTGCTTCGTTCTGTCTGTCCTCACCCAGCCTACAGCCCTTCTAGATGAAGGGGGAACGGAGCAAGCACTCAGCTCGGGGTTGCCCAAGAGACCTGTGAAGAGAAACAGGCAGATGCCAATAAGCAGGATATCTGTGTATCCCCAAGAAGTCCAGAGAGGAGGCCTCAGGCTAGAGCCAGGCCTGGAGCCAGGGTGGGGACCAGGGATGGGGATGGGAACCAGCCTTGGGATGAGGCTGGAGCAAGGACAGGGACTAGCTCCTCGGAGATAGACGAACCTCAGCCTGTGCCTTCTCTCCAGAGATATGTCAAACTCAGCTTGGCTCTACTTAGCCACCACCTCTGCTTCTGATCACAGACAGCGATCTAAGGATACAACACTAGCTCTGAAATCAGACACATGTGGATTCACCCTGCCTCTTACTAGCTCCATTGGCCTAGGGCAAGCCACTCAACCTTTCTGAGCCTCCATTTCTTCTCCAGTAAAGTTGGGCTATCTTGTAGGGCTGGTTGTGAGAATTAACTGAAACAACGTATGTAAAGTACTTAGCAGAGAGCCCAGAGTAGTCAATAAATGGAAGCTGGTAGGATGATGGGCACCATCACCATCATCATTGCCATCGTCATCGCTGGGGGTGGGTTCTGCAAGCTCTGATATTGATACTCTTCTCACCAGGGACAGAACTGCCCAGGCCGCCATCCGTGTGGTTTGAAGCAGAATTTTTCTCCCACATCCTCCACTGGACTCCCATCCCAAAACCGTCAAACAGCACCTACTATGAAGTAGAACTTCTGAGGTATGGAAAGGGGAGGGTGGAGAAAGGAGGGAGGTGGGTGCGGGAGCGGGTGCATACATCCCCTTCCACTTCCCTGGCATGGGAAGACATATCTGTCTTGATATTGAAGTAATACCGGGAAGGACCCTGGCATATATCCGTCAGTTGACAAGTACTGATGGAGCCCCATACATGTTGAGCAATGTGCTGAGATCTCTGGCATGAGAAAGCCAAGGTATTTCTTTTACCCTCCAGTTTTTTTCCATCTGATTGGAAAAACAGGAAATGTATCATAATATAATTGGAAAACAAGGAGGGCGCCTGGGTGGCTCAGTGGGTTAAAGCCTCTGCTTTCGGCTCAGGTCATGATCTCAGGGTCCTGGGATCGAGGCCCGCATCGGGCTCCCTGCTTGGCGGGGAGCCTGCTTCACCCTCTCTCTCTCTGCCTGCTCTCTCTGCCTCCTTGTGATCTCTCTCCCTCTGTGAAATAAATAAATAAAATCTTTAAAAAAAAAATTGGAAAACAAGGAAACCCTAGGGACTGCAAAGGTAATTGGGAGAAAGCCTGAGAAATCATGCTGTATTGCAGTGGGTAGTAAGTCTTCCTGGAGGAGGTAGAGGTCTGTTAGATATTCCAGTCTAAGAGAAATTGGTACGAGGTCCCAGAACCAAGAGAAATCCTCTTGCGGTTAGATGCCTGGAACCAGAGAAAATATCCTGTAGGTTGTCCTTCATGGGAGCTCTCTCCCTGGTCCCCTTGCTTTCCTCTTAAAGGAGGTAGGTTTGAACATAAGTTCCTCTACCAATGCCTTGCCTGATCACTCCCCAGGTATGGGCTAGAACCCTGGAAGTCCATCCCTAGCTGCAGCCAGATCCAAGTGTCGTTCTGTGATCTCACTATGGTGACCCTGGACCTGTACCACAACAATGGCTACCGAGCCAAAGTCCGCACAGTGGATGGAAACCAGTACTCCAACTGGACCTTCACCGACACCCGCTTCTCCGTGGATGAAGGTGCTTTTTCCTCCCCTGCGCCTAGAAGACGACTTTGGGGGTTCCTTTCTGCCAGAAACTCTAGTCTAGAACATGACTGTATTCCCATAGCTCGCCATCCAGCCAGGCTTCCCGGCCGAGGACCTAGTTGCCCAAACAACTAGCCAGGACTTCTGAGAAGATTTAGATGAAAATAGCCAAGTGGTTCAAGATTTAAAAGGGAACTGGAGTTGTTTATCCTATAGCAGAGAAGTTTTGGGGTGAGTTGGAGCAGCTGAGTCACAACGGCCAGACCTGTGTACTTGTAGGGTTCTAGAAGAGGAAGTGAATCCCTAAGCACTCAGCACAAGGCCGCAAACAGTAGGCAAAACTGGATCCAATCCTCAGTCCCTTAAGGCTGAACTCCCAGGGATCAGGGTGTGAGGCTTTGAAGCAGGGAGATGCTACTAAAGAAAGTCTGGGGGTCTCTCTCAGCAGACATAAGAGAAAAGGGTAAGTCCCAGACTTGATGGGATTTTTCCATTCTATGAATTGGAATTGACCATGCTCTATATGTGTGTGGTGAGCCCACTCTGCAAAATTCAGAGTCAGAACCAATGGTCCTCAAGGTCTTTGGCTCCCAAATGCCTGCTCGCAGGCTAGGGCTCAGTTGGCTACAGAAATATTACCTGAGGAATGTGTTTAAAAATCAATGTGTCCAGGGCCCAGCTTCAAAAATTCAAGTTTACTGTTTATTGAGTGGACCCGGGGCAGCTGTATTTGTAAGGTACTCCCCAGGAAGTCCTTATGTGCTGCCAGGTTGGAAACCAGTGGCACAGATTTTAGGGTGGGTAAAGCTTAACCGTCGAGGCCAGGCATGGGTGGGGCACCCAGGCCCTCCCCGGCCTGCAGGCCTCATCATTTTGCTTCCTCACCAGTGACTCTGACGGTTGGCAGTGTGAAGCTAGAGGTGCAGAACGGCATCATCCTCGGGAAGATCCAGCCCCCCAGGCCCAGGATAGCCCCTATGGGTGACACCTATGAAAGCATCTTCCAACACTTCCGCGAATATGAGATTCAGATCCGCAAGGTGCCAGGGAACTATACGGTACGGGCCTTCCCAGGGCCGCAGAACATCTGCGAGAACTCTTCCCAGGGAGAGTGGGCTCCCTGGGCCTCCCTGTCACTGGGGCTGGCAGCACCTTCTGTGCACCCCTGGGGAACTTGGCTGGCAGAGTAGAGAGGGAGGGCAGGAGGCAGGGGAGGGTGCTGAGATGACCTCAGCCCTCAAACTCTGCTCCTGCCAGGCAGTAGGGAGGACTGCCCACTAGTGTCAGGCACCACGCAAGACATTTAATAGCTATTCCTGATCCCCTCACAGATGGATATTTTATTCCATCTTATAAATGGGGACATGAGGCTCCAAGAGGCTATATAATTGTCCACAGACAACCCCCTAAGTGGGAAATCTGGAAGATCCATCCTCTTCCCACCATTTGATTCCAGCCCCTTCTAGGAAGGTCCTCAGTGTCTATGAAATGGTCCTCTTCTCTTTTCATACAAAATCAGTCATGTTAATCACAGAGATCTTGGGCTACGTTGGTAATAGCAGGTTTGTCGCATCAGGGAAAAGACACCGAAGGGGGTGGCCTGGAGCATATCCGACAGCTCCCCTGCTCTCAGCTTCCTTGGTCCATGAATCAAGGGTATTTTGTTTATTGCTATGTTGTTTTTGTTTCAGTTTACAAAGGTGAAGGTGAAACATGAAAACTTCAGCCTCTCACCACCTGGAGAACTGGGAGAGTTCTGTGTCAAGGTGAAGCCATCTGTGAGCTCCCGACTGAACAGGGGGCTGTGGTCCAAGGAGGAGTGTGTCGTGCTCACCCGGCAGTGTGAGTCTGTGGTTGGGGCTCCTGTCTGGGGCAGAGAGGGAGGCAGGACGGGCCTCACACGATTCAAAAAACATTGGTTGAGGGCCACCGATGCCAGGGGCACACACTCACACAACCCTACGAGAAAGTGCCTACTGTCCCCATTTTAGAGATGCAGGAACTGAGGTTCCATGGGTCTAAACAATTTTCTGCATGGTGGCAGAGCCAGGTCTCTTGATTCTGCTGGAGCTGGTGTTCCTCTTGAGCATAGCTGTGCTTCCCAAGAACCTCCCACCCCCACCCCCATGTCCAGGCCCGCTCCGTCAGCTGTAGTAGTTCCTGTTTGTTACATCCCTCTGCTGTCCTTTCTTGGGGCTGGGCACAGAGGGCCTTCTCCTTACCCCCTCCCTATCGCAACTGAGCCGACCCCAGCCAGAGTTGCTAAAGCCAGGCTCTGCACAGGTGCTGAGGAGGGGAGGGAGGGTAGAGGACCTGGGATGTGAAGGTCCTGGTACTGTCCATGAGGGTCTTACAGTCTGGTCAGGGAGACAGGGCGTGCCCAGAGGAAGTTATAAATAGCAACTCAAGGCAGTATACGTCCAGACCAGAGTGATTCCCTATATTTCTACCATGTATTTCAATTCATGAAGGACACTCAACTTTATTGTCATTTAGCCTCATTCTCACTTAAGCAGAGTTAAGGCACCATCCCTGTGTCAGGCAGCCTTAAGGGCTTTTTCAACATTCATTCAGTGGTAGAAGAAATAGTTTTGTGTTCATGTCTGGCTTCAAATCTCAGGTTTACCACTTACGAGGTATATGACCCTGGGTAAGTGACTTAAACTCTCTGGGCCCCAGGATCCTATTCTGTATGGGGATGATAATAGTATTCACCTCCTAAGGTTGTTATAAGGATCAGGTAACATAAGGGAGGTGGTAGATGATGAGTGCTGTGTACTTCACAATTGTGTGGTAGGCACTATTATCTTTCCCATTTTATAGATGGGGAAATTGAGGCTCAGAGAGGCTGAGTCACCGGTGGAGTTGGGATTGGAGCCATCCCCCGTTCCACATGCTATGGTGTGAACTGTGTGCAGGGCTGGAAGCAGAGTCAGTGTGTCTAGTGAGGGAATCCCTTCAGGATGGAGGTTGGAAGGCCAGGCAGGGATATCTAAGGATCCAAAAGCATCTGGTTGTAGCCTAGAAGGAATCACCTGGGCCACTGACTGAGTGGCTCCTGAGAGGGGCCGTGGACTCCTGGGAGCCAGGCCACAAACACTTCTTTCTGGACCTGCAGATTTCACCGCGACCAACCTCAGCATCTTCTTCACCTTCGTCCTGCTGCTGTGTGGAGCCCTGGCCTACTGCCTGGTCCTCCATCTGTATGTGCGACACCAGAGAAAGCTGCCCACCGTCCTGGTGAGTCTCAAGGGGAGACCGATGGCCCATCCTTCCTAGCCCTACCAGGACTCCAGGAGACGGGGAGCTCCCTCCGAGACAGTCCCTTCCCTCAGCCCAGACATTATCAGGAGACCCCTTCATCAAGGACCATGGGGACAGAGGGAGGGCTTGAATGCAAAGCCCACTGCTGAGAATACTGCCCTTCTAAGGGCCCCTGATAAGACATATACTGAGTACTCCCAACCTCCCACATGTCATTTTGCTACTATTTACTAACAACTGGCCATGGGCCCAGCCCTATGCATTCATACCTCTGAGGCAGGTAGGGTTATTAGCCTCATTTTACAAGGAAGGAAACTGAGGCATGGAGCAATTGTTACAGGCACAGAGGCCATAGAGCCAAGAAAAGTCAGGAAGAGCCCAGTCTTTCCCAACCCTGCCAACTGGTGAAGATGTGTGGTCGAGAAGAGGAAGAACACAGGGCTGGAAGCCCAGGCCCTGGGCTGCTGCCAGAGGGGCAGAGAGCAGAGTGTGTGTGGGGGGGTACTGCCCAGAAGCTGGGGTTGTGGAGGTGGCCAGGGTCTCTGCCCCCCTCCCAGAGTGCTTCTTCTTGCCACACAGTGCTGGCAGCTGCTGCACTTGGGCTAAGCCAGTCTCCAGAATGCAGCCTGCATCATTGAGCAGCAGTTCCAAACCTCCGCCTGTTCTGCCTGGGATTCAGGCTGCTCCAAAGGTTACGGCCTCATCCCGACAGCAGCCATCACTGTGAGGGCCGCAGGCTCTCCTGGGAAGGACCAGCTCCGTCAGGGAGGTGGGGGGCTCTGGGAAAGGCCAGAGCTGGGAAGGCAACCCCACCCCAGAGGGATCCTAGGATTTCTAGGAAAAATGAGAGAGACAAAGACCCTCTGGAATTATATTGAGTAAGAACTCTGTGGAGATGTGGGGAGAGAAGATATTGCCTAGCCTAATTAGGGTCTTTATCCAGGCAGCAAAGGACTATGTTCCTAGCTCCAGTGCCCTGGGTAGAGTGGTATGACGAGGAGACTGGGGACAGGCAGCCCCTACAGCCTTATAGGATTAAAAAGTGCCTAACTGAAGTATGTGACTCATTGTCCCTTCTCTGTGCTCCAGGGAGATTCCATTCCATGGACATGTATGCATCGGCCTATTTAACAAGTGCTCTGAGTATGTTCTGTGTGCAGGGCCTGGAGCCGGGATGGGGGCTGCCCTCAGGGACTGATGACGAGAAAGCAAAGGGGCAGAGGAGGGGTGGTCCTGGTAACTGGAGTGGGGATTCCTCACTGAGCAGCAGGAAGAGCATCTAGGACGAGATCAGTGAAGTGGCAATTAAGCTACAGTTATTGAGCACCAATGACAGGCCAGATGTGGTCTGGGAAGAAGCTGATTCCTGTGGCCCCTGGCCCCAAGGGGCCCGATTAGAGCCCAGTAGGGCAGCCAGAGTGGAATCTATTACTTCTAATACAAGCCGGGGAAATAGGCACAGGTGCAAAATGCCAAAGGAGACGACACGCAGCCTCTGAGTTTTTGTCCTTCTGTGCTATTTGGGTCACAGAAGTGAGCTCTCCTTGAGAAGGGTTGAGTAAACTAGTTGAATGTCAAGAGTGTCAGAGCACTGCTTTAGCCAGGATGATCAGGAAGACCTTTCTGGGGAGGAACATCTGAGCTGAGAGTAGACAGATAGGATGACACAGCCAGAGAAAGTGCTGAGACAAGTGTTCCTGCCACAGGGCGTAGCACGTGCAAAGGCCCTGAGAGCACTGAGCTGAGGCATTCCAGAGCAGAGAGAACCTCAGTGTGGCTGAGACAGAACAGCAAGGGGGAGAGGGATTAAGTGACTTTCCCTGTGACTCTGGGAAGGTCATGGGGAGCCGGTCCTCCCCTGCTGCTAATTCTGTGCTTGTTCCACTGCACCATGTGGCAGCCACCCCATGTTTATGCAAGTCACAACTCAGGAGGTGAAGAACTTAATCTGGTGTCTCATATCCAGCATTTTAAAAAATGAAATGGATAAGCAAGGATAATGGAGGGAATGGGATAGGACAGGGTAGGATAGACTAGAACAGGAGTAGAACAGAAGAGAGTTGTAGTGTAGATCACGGTACCCAGGTGGTAATGAGAAGGATTATTTTGTGAAAGTGCTTTCAGTTTATGAGATATCTATAAACAGGCTATTATGTAACACATTGCTTATTTGGAATCATAATCAAAAAAGGTTTGAAACACACTTCCAGATCTATCTAGATGAGTCCGGCTTGCTCTCAGGTTTGGAAAGGACTTCTGCTAGGGCTGAGAACGTTCTCTCTTCTCCGGCCAGCTCCCGTTCTGCCTGCCATTCCACCTGAGCTGCAAGCATGCAGCCCTGAGCCAAACTGAGAATCACACTCAGAGGAAAGGTAGATTCTGAAGTGAAAAAAAAAAAAAGTGCAATTGTCTCCATGGGCCCCTGGTTAGAGCAAAACCTCCTCAAGCCCACCTCCTGGCCCCGGGGCCTCACAACCCTGGAGTGGGCTCCTGTAGGTAACCCTCACTTCTCTCACTCTCCCTTCTCCTCTCCAGGTCTTCGAGAAGCCCCAGCCCTCCAGCTTCATCAGCCAGTTTCCCTGCCCTGAGCCCCGTGACACCATCCATCCCCTGGATGAGGAGGCCTTCCCCAAAGTGTCCCCAGAGCTGAAGAACTCAGAACTGCACGGCAGCACGGACAGTGGCTTTGGCAGTGCCAAGCCATCCCTGCAGAATGAAGAGCCCCAGTTCCTCCTCCCTGCCCCCCACCCCCAAGCTGGGGGTATCATGGGCAAGGGGGCACCCCCGGAGCTGGAGAGCAGCAGCAGCAGCAGCAGCAGCAGCAGCAGCACGGACAGCGGGATCTGCTTGCAGGAGCCCAGCCTGAGTTCCAGCACTGGCCCCAGCTGGGAGCAGAGGGTGGGGGACAGCAGCCAGAGCCAGGATGACAGTGGCATCGGCCTAGTCCAGAACTCTGAGGGGCATCCTGGGAATGGGCAGGGTGGCTCCAACAATCCCCTTGGGCCTGAAGGGCCTGGGGAAGAAGACCCAGCCTCAGTGACATTCCGGGGCTACCTGAAGCAGACCAGATGCACAGAGGAGAAAGCAGCCAAGACAGGCTGCCTGGAGGAAGAGTCCTCTTCAACAGACAGCCTTGGCCCCAGGCTCAGGACATGCCCTGATGCTGAGGCGGACTGGCCTCCACCAGTGCTGGCCAAGGGCTATTTGAAACAGGACCCAGGAATAACTGTCACTCCCTCAGGGACCTCAGCTGGACAGTGGGACCAGCCAACAGAGCAATGGTCGCTCCTGGGCTTGACCACCTGTGCTGACCTAGGAGCATCTGACTGGAGCTGGGCCCATGATCTTGCCCGCCCAGACAGTGTGGCAGCCCCAGGCAATCTCCTGGGCAGCTTTGACTCAAACCTGGTTACCCTGCCACTGATCTCCAGCCTCCACTCCAACGAGTGACTCAAGCTGAGGGGCTACTTTTAATTTCAGCCACGAGTGCCCTCCGGGGTCCAATGCATGAGGCTGGCGTGGGCACTATACTGCAAGCCCAGGGGGTGCTGGCTAAGGGGCCCAGGGCAGACAGAGACTCTCTTGCTAAACTCTCACAGGCTGTATGGGTAGCGTCAGCCCGTGCTGCAGGAGGGCTCCAAAGACTCTGGCAGAGCCGGGAAGGGCAGGGTGGAGATCTCCTCCCTCCTCGGGGCTCTTCCTGCACTGTGACAAGAGTATTTGCTCAAGGGAGTCACAAGGTGTTCTGGAATTGTGGGGAGGCCCAAGCTGAAGTCAGTTCGGACCCAGGCCTCGCCTCCAGACCAGCCAAGGGCCAGGGCCTCCAGCCAGATGGAGGAAAGGGTCATTTCTAGGAGGACAAGGGAGGAGCAGAGACCAAGTTTGATCTCTGGATGGTCAGAGCCGGTCAGCCTGGGATGGTCAAATGGAGAAGCTTCCCAGCTGGCAGCCCTCTCAGGCAGGGAGCTTGTCACGGAAGATCTTAGGATGTATCTGTCCTAGTCAGTCAGTCTGCCAACCATGGTCATGGAAACACTGAGGGATGGAGCCTGTGTGGCCGACCCATTCACTACCTCCACCCTGATGTCCCCACCATCTTGCTGACGGTACCAGAGAAAACATGGTTCTTTGTATTGGGCAAGACTCAACCCTTCAGGTGGTCTCTGGGCATGGGCACCAGCTTGCCCACCCCAGAGAGTCCGGGTTGGGACCTGTGCTTGCTTTTACTGCTAGCATTGAGCTACGGACCCACGGGACACGGCACTAGGCTCAGACCCCTGCTCTATCACTGTCCAGCTGCGTGAGCTTGGGCCAGCCACTTCTCGGAGGCCCCGTCAGCCTCTGATAGCATGTGTGGAATAATGACTCAGTGTCCAGTGGGACATCCATGCTGGATGGTAACCAAGCTGGCGTCAGGGCTGACGTCTCCAGCCTGCTGTGACCCTGGCCTGGGAGGAAGTGGACTGCAGAACCCATATGTGCACACGACCAGCATCGTTTGAATGCTGGGGATTAACAAATTTAGCAGAAGTCCATGGTGTCACGCTAAGAGGACTACCTGGCCCTGGGCCCAGGAAGGGGACAGGTATGGGCCCTGCCTCCCCACAGTCCAGTTTGGGTTCTATCTTCAAAGCCAGTTTACAGTCCCCAGGCAAGAACTCTGGGGGAGAGTGACAGGCCTGGGGTCTGCCCGCCATCCCCCCAACTCCCGGGGTCACCACTCAGTCCTGCATTTTTCTGTGGCATTCTGAGAAGAGACACGCCAGCTCAGGGAATCCACCCAGAAGTGCCACTGACTCCCCCACCACATTGTACCGGGGGGCTCCAATGTGCCAGTCTGATAACTGAACTGTCTCTTGAAACTTGGGCTTGCGGGAGGATTCTTCAGGGTTCTCTTGAAAGGTTTATTTATTTATCTTGTTCACTTATTTATTGAAGCAGCAGCATGGTACAGTGCAAGGATTTGGGGTGCTTCAAGAACTTGAAGGTTCTCGTTCTGGCTCCGTGGTTTCCCGCATCTCCTCATTTGTAAACTGAGGGTCCTTGGTTTCTTCGTCTATAAAACTAGAAAGCCTTGCCTGATGTATGTGACGGACAGGGGTGTGAGGCTCACCGAGGCAATGGGTGTGAATGTGCCTTGCACATTAGGCTCTGTAAATCAGCAACGTATGTTTTTTACTTCAATAAATTGTCAGGACATCAGGAATCCTGTAAAACCAGTCAACTTTCTGATGACGCGTGGCTAGTGGAAGCCTCACGTTGTTGATAACTGAGGTTGATAACGAGTTAGATGTGTGATATCGCTTTAGCAGGAACACAGACTCGAGCTCCAGTCAGACAGACACAGGTAGGAGTCCTCACACTAACCTGAAGTATGGAAGGGAATGGAAGTTTCTTTCTGAAGGCGGAAAAGGAAATGCAGAACACAAGGTTTTGAGTGTGGCATCTGACCCATTGGAAAAAAGATCAGACCTCCCTGGAGCCCCACCACCTGCTCCCCTCGACATGGAGGGGTGTCCCGGGGTGCTTCTCATAAGTGCGGAAGCCATCTGCATTTGATTCTGAGAGCAAGCCTGCTCCTTCCACGAAAAGCCACACGTGGGTTTGAGTCTCTCCCCAAGCTCAGCCTGCAGATGGAGCAAACTCAGGGCCCTGGCCAGAGTCTCCAGTGCACTTTGCCCTTTGTCTCATCCTGGATCCTCGAGGTGAATGGGGACACCTCATCCCCGTTCCTCTGTGTCATCTCCAACGATGCTTCTCCCCGTTTCACTCTGAGGAAATAACCAGTTCTGGGAAGCACCGATCCTATCATCACAGATCTTGACTAATATCACGCTGTTTGGAACTGCTCAGACATTTGCTGTGGAGGCCTCCCTGTCCTATTGGTAAGAGGTGTGGGGTCTCCTGGAAATGGGTGTTGGAGATGACCTCTGCCCCCAAGAAAAGGCCCGTGAGGCATGTTGGATGGAGAGCAGCAGAAAGGTGAATACAATGATCATTGAGAGAATAAGAGGAATCAGCATCCAGTTGGGCAGGAAGAGACCAAGCACAGAGCAGCTGGGAGAGCAGAGTCCGAGGATGCGGGCTCAGCCGCGGGCCTCACAGGCTTCCTTCAGGAAGCATGAACAGGAGTTTGCGCTGGGTCTCCTTCCCTGCCCAGCCCAGCCGGCACTTGTGGGGGAAACAGAGTCCTTCCTGCAGCTGGTGCTGAGACGCTCACGGGCTTCTCCAGAATTGGATTCAAGTCCCCCACAGAAGGCCGTTTGTTCTTAAACTGAGTAATCTCCCTCGAGGGCTTTTCCAGGCTGAGGAATGTGTGATTCTGGGTTTCTATGAGCTAACGGAACTTCCTCTTGGTAAAGAGAGGGGAAATGGACCAACGTTGACTGAAGAGGAAATTTCTATTGAACTGTGTTTTCCCAGCTTTCTAAATAGCTGTATCAAAGAGCCTGCCTTGTCTTCCCTGAAGATCTCTACCCTCTCCCCACCCCACCTGGAGGGACACAATACACTATCCCAGAATACACACGGTTGTGGAGGGTGGTCACAGCCCCAATGGCGCACACTGCCCTGCTGGGTGGGTGCTCTTGGAGCCCCGCGTGGGGACAGCAGAGACTGGAGCGTCACGGGCCATGCCCACCTGGGACAGCACACTGGTGGCTGTGAGAGGCAGGTTCAGGCAATGAGGGCCGACTCTACGTAGCCCCAACCCAGAGGACACCAGGTAGTAGGAGGCATGACTCATCCATTTCCTGTAGTGCTTGCGGGTTTCAGGGTTACTTTGAAAGCACATCCACAATTTGAAATTAAATGCATTTTTATTAATGATTCACAGCACCTTTCTTCACTATCAGCTTGATCTTAAGTTCACCTAGCTCCCGTAAACATTCGAACAGGGGTGGGAGGGGAGTGTTGGACAAAATAAACACCCTGACAAGATGACAAGGAAGGGTTGGGTTGGATGGAATTAGTGTTTTAAAAAGATAACCATGGCCAAAGCATAAGGCATGAGTCAGAAGGGACAAGGCAGGGTGCAGGGAGATCTGGTTGGAGGCACGTGTAGTCAGCATTTCATTTCTTCAAGAAACATTTTTAAGGGCGCCTGGGTGGCTCAGTGGGTTAAAGCCTCTGCTTTCGGCTCAGGTCATGATCCCAGAGTCCTGGGATCGAGGCCCACATCGGGCTCTCTGCTTGGCGGGGAGCCTGCTTCCTCCTCTCCTTGTCTCTCTTGCCTGCCTCTCTGCCTACTTGTAATCTCTCTCTGTGTGTCAAATAAATAAATAAAATCTTTAAAAAAAAAAAAAGAAACATTTTTAAGTATCTACCGCATGCTGGACATGGTGCCTATCCAGCCCTGGGTCCAGAGGGAACAAAAGAGGTGCAGCTTCAGGGAGGGAGCCATCCGGCTACGGAGATAAACATCAGGCTAAGAGACTAGCACATACATATTTACAATCAGTGATGAGTGCCATGAAAGGAACTAAGATTGGAAAATAAGGAATGGAGACTAGAGGCAGAGAAACTTTAAAGGAAACTGTCTTAGTTTCCTCAGGCTGCCATAACAAAATACCATCAACAAGAGACATTTCTCATCATTCTGGAGGCTGCAAGTCCAAGATCAAGGTGCCAGCCAATTTGGTTCTTGGTGAGGGCTCTCTTTCTGGCTTACAGAAGGCCCCCTTCTCCTTTGTCCTCATGGGAGAAAGAGGGGAGGCGGGAGGGAGACGAAGAGTGGAGGAGTAGAGAGACAGAAAGAGAGAGCTCCAGCTAGGCAGGCAGCATGGTCTCTCTTCCCCCTTTTTTTATGATTTATTTATTTGAGAGAAAGAAAGAGCATGCCCTTGAGCAGGGGGAAGAGGGAGAAAGACTCCCCAAGCAGACTCTCCACCAAGCAAGGAGCCCTGAAGCAAGGCTCGATCCCAGGACCCCAACATCATGACCTGAGCTGAGACTAAGAGCTGGCCACCCAACCAACTGAGCCACCCAGGCGCCCCTTCTTCCTCTTCCTATAGGGACACTCATCCCGTCATGGGGACCGAGCCCTCATGACCTCATCTAACCTGTAATAGCCTCCCAAAGGCCCCACCTCCTGATACCATCGCATTAGGAGTTCAGGCTTCCACATACGGATTTGGAAGGGACACAAACATTCAGTCCCCAGCAAGCTCACACGGTAATCCAATCAAATGACAATATTGAGCAGGGACAGCAGGAACGGAGAGCAGGTGACAGATTCAAAAGACATTCTGCAGAAAGCGCTGGCAAGACTCAATGGCAGGCGGCAGGGAGAGAGGCACTGATCCCACTCCAATGTGGAGGAGGAGGAAAGTGAAATATGCACATGGAAGGGAGAGGTGGAGAGGGGAAGTGGGGAGTTCTGGTTCCCTATGACAAGTCGCCCAAGGAAAAAGTCCTCTGGCAAGTGGCGAGGCAGGCCTGGCCATAGGGGAGGGCTCAGAGCTGGGGGATTCAGATGTGCTCATTTTGCCCCACCGGGTGGGAGAACCCACACCTGGATGAGGACATGAGCACTGGATCTGGCAGCAGCCACACCCCCTGCCGGCCGCCCACAGTGAGAATACTCAGGTTGCCCTTCCACCTGGAGGAAAAGCAGGCTACCACCCCTATACAGCAACAGGAGCCAAGCCTGTGCTCGGCACCCATCCTGCAGACCCCAGCCAGGAGCCTCATTTGTGCTGCAGCCTATCACAAAGGTGCAGCTGCTGTATAGTTGGTAAGCTCCCAAGTGGATACAGGTAGGGGTGCCTGGAGCAGACTGGTACGTGACCGGCAAAGGTCTGGGTATAGGGCGCCACACCCATACATCTCTACCTACACAGGGAAGGAGGAGTCAGTGGAGGTCAGGGCCTCGTGATGGCTCTGGAGAGAAGAAAAATATTCTTGAGGATACTGCTGCCTGGTCACTATGATCCTAGCAGTATTCCTTGCTCTCCACTGCCTGACACCCCCATCTACCCATCCCCAAGGGCAGTTCTCGACCTGCAACATAGTCATCTGAGGGTGCTTCTCTTCCTGAGCATCTCCCCAAGGCCAGGAAGCTCTGGATGCTAATTCCCAGGGTCCTGCCTTAGTAAACAGGTTACAGGTGATCAGGTGCAGGTGACCCCCATGCACACTGATGTGTGAAATTCACTCCTTTAGAGAAGAACTTGATGATCTGATGTCTATTAAACTTTACCCTTCTCCCCGGTGGCCCTAGATGGTATCACCCAGTCCGTGCCTTTAAGTGCCACCTGGATGCTGATGACTGTCCCCTTACTGTCCCTCTGCTTCCACACCTGCTGCCTTAGTCTAGTAGGTGTGATTCATACAATATGCTTAATTCTAGTACCCCAGCCAGCATGATCTTTATTAAATACAATTCAGGTCATGTTATTCCTTGGCTGAAAGCCCTCTCCTTTGTTCCAGGTCCAAACGAGAGGCAGAGTCCCAATGAGTTAGTATCTGCCCACCCCCCACACACACCACCTCCTGCACTCTCCCCCTTGCCCATCCTACTTCAAGCTCAATTCCACATTGGGTCATTTATTCAAGTGTCTTCTCAAATGCAGCCTCCTTGGGGAGGTCTTTGCTGACCACCCTATCCAAGTATCCTCCCTGTCTCCATTGCATCCCTATTCCCAGCTTTTTTCCATCAGAGCATTTATTACCTGAAGTTATAGGACCTCTTTGTGTTTATTTGCTCATTGCCTCTCTCTCCCAATAAAGTAGAAGATCTATGAAGGCAGAGACTTTCTCTCTTTTGCTCAGTCCTACAATCCCACAACCAAGAGCACATAGTGGATGGTTTGTATTTGCTGAATGAATGAGCAAGTAAATAAATGAATAAAGGTAAGCTTACAATGTAAGGTGTGAGTGTGGTCTTAGCCTAGATTGTCCCCCCAGAAGCAAGAACCTGATTCAAGGAGTTTTGGGTAGGTGGTTTATTTGGAAGGTGATCCCAGGGAACAAGAGTGATAAACCAGGAGAACAAAAAGGCCAAACAAGCATATGTTATCAAGCTGGTCATGCTGGGAGCAACTGAGCCTGGATCCCTGCAGCAGGTAGAGGTCTCTTCCAATGGTCTCCTGAGCATTGACAAGAGAAGCCCGGATCCAGCAGCTTCTGAGTAGGCTAAGGCTTCCCCCAGAGGTGCTAACACTCTCAGATTGCTGGTGGATGGGGCTGAACTGGCGCCCCCAGCACACAAGGACCCAAGACAGTTAGCAAGTGATGTGCAATGAGCACTGGAGACGAGATTTGTAAGCACGAAGTGGGAGCCCATTCAGAACTGTCTGGAATCAGGGGTGGAGCTGAGGATGAGAGACGGGATACTGGGACACTTCCTGTTTATGCTGTGAGGGAGATGTTCCCAGGGGTCACAGGGGCATAGGACCCACCTAAGGGGTTCACACACATTTTCTGAAGTGAATTGGAAGGAATGAAGTGAGATTTATTAAATTATGCTAAGTAAGGTTCGGAGACTCTCCCCAAACTTGAGAGATTATAAGATCTGAGCCCACCATTCAAACCCAGGGCAACAAGACGATCCAGGCAGTCTAGCAGGCCTGAGTGGCAGGTCTCACTGAAGGCCACAGGACCCTCACATGACAGGAGCGTCCACCAGGCACTCAGACTAACAGACGACTCCAGAGATAGGCTCCCATGGCAAGGCTGTTGGTTTGAGATTCCCCATGGACGAAGAGGAAGACACAACAGACCCATGGAGTGGAAAGAGCATTGGGCTGGCCTGGAACTCGGGGCAGGTGGGTTCTCAGCTCACCCCGCTCAGTCATGTTCTGTCAGATGGGCCTCCATCTTCCCAGCCAACTACAGAGAGCACTCTTCAGTCCGACTTCTCTTGAATGCCCTGGGCATCCTGCTGTCACGGAATGTACCACTGAATGTACATTTGTTCCGCTATGAGCTCTAGAGAACAGAAACTTCCCTGACTGACCTCTGTATCCCTGTATCCTTCACACCCAACCAACCAATGCCTAACAAATAGGAGAGTGCTCAGTAAATGTGGTGAAGAATGAATGCATGAACAAATGAATTCATTGTGAGAAAAGCCTATGAGAAGGGTTGAAGAAGTAGGATATCCAAGCATGACCATGGCAAGGCTGGCAATGGAGACTTGAAGCAGGGTGGTTCCTTGGGAGACATTAGACTGAGCCCAAATTTTATCTTCAGGCCTGTCATGTTCATAGCTTAGTCGTGTTATACCATGATTATTTCTTTCCCAGTGATATTTACACTACAGCTCCTAGGTATTGTAGGGACTTGGGGCTAGAGACCAAACAGGAAGCCTAGAGCAGGGGATGTGGTCAGGAAGCAAGGCAAAGGGCCATGAAAATATTCAGCACACGGTCATTCACTCCTTTAGCAACCATTCATTGAGCATCTGCCATGCGCAGGCCCTCTGGGAATACAGCAACAGTACAGATCCTTCTCCGTAGGTTACAACTCTGCAACGTGCACGCGCACACACATGTGCGCGCACAGGTGTCTCCACTACCTCCTCCCCCAGCCCGTCCCCCAGCCCTGTGGAACTGAAGTCACCCACACTTTGCGACAGCCTCACAGCTGGAAGGGAACTCAGTGTCCTCAAGTCTGACGGCAGCCTTACCCAAACAAGGCACCTGCCCCCTCCCCCATCTACTGGGGCTACCATGGAACGTGAGGCTCCATACATCACCCCACCCCCATCTCCTTCCTAATGGCTCCCTGCTTATATATGAAAAACCTTATCCTAAGGCTTTTGGGGAGGGGAAGACAACCCCCATGGCTCTGCAAGTAAAACTCCAGGAGACAAGGACCCCACCAAGGCCGTGGCCTCCAGCGCTGCCCCACCTGTTGTTTTGTTGGCCTGTTGCTACTCTGGGCAGACAGAACATTTTCACTTCTGGTCCCAAATGTGAGAATTCACCAGGCCACTGGCTTCCTGTTTTGTACCAGATCTGCTTAAATCTCACTGCTTCTCGACAGCTTTTGATCACTAAGCAGTTTTTTAAATATAGTGGTGATACGCCTATGTGCTCCCACTTTGAGGTTCTTAGGCCCCTGGGGCAGAGAGAGGGCACCCCAGACACTGGCCCCTGCATGGCCACTGGCATGAGGCAAGATCATTACCACAGGGGAGCACAGCCCCCTCCTCACCGGCCCAGCCTCTTCCTGGGTCTGACCATTCCTTCAGGTAGCCTTTAAACAGAAAAAGTCACTGTGGGGTGCCTGTCCCCAGATCTATACCTGATGATGGCCACAGGGTTGCACATGATTGAGGATGGAGAGAAAGTCAAAAGCCCTGGTTTTCAGAGCACCCAAGACTGGACCAGGGATCAAGCAAAGCCCAAGGTTCCCTGAAGAGACTGAGAAATATTCACCATAATTTCCTGAGACATTCCTGGCTATGGCCAGAGCCATATAAGCTACACAGAAAACTCAGAAAAGGTAGAAGACCTGAATTTTGCCTGCAGAAATACCCATCAAACAGGAGGGGGCACGGTTACTCTCAAGAGAGACTGGATGCCTCCACGGTGCTAGCAGCTCCTGACACATTATAAAAGCTGCATGCATGCATGCATGAATGAACGAAAGAATACAAAGGAATAATCAATAATTCAGTTATGGAAGCCAGAGGGAATTTGTAATTAAAAGTGAGAAGACAACAGGGCCCCCTGGATGGCTCAGTCAGTTAGGCATCTGCCTTCGGTTCAGGTCATGATCTCAGGGTCCTGAGACTGAGCCCCTGCATTGGGCTCCCTGCTCAGGGGGGAGTCTGCTTCTCCCTATCCCTCTACCCCTCCCCCTGCTTGTGCTCTCTCTCCCTCTCAAATAAACCAATAAAATCTTAAAAAAAAAAAAAAGTGAGAAGACAAACAAGATCCACTAGTCTTTTTTTTTTTTTTTTTTTAACAAGATCCACTAGTCTTAAGGAAGTCACCCTGGGGAAGTGAAAACAGAGATGGCATAAAGAAAGAGCAGAATTTGACGATTTGGAGGTCAAGGGGGGGTATAAAAAAAAAAGGAGGAATAAGAAATGGAGTAGCAAGAAGCTCAGAGCTGAGGACAGGGCTGTTCTCACCACACCAGGGGACCCGGAAAAGAGATTAGAGGCCAGCGGGAGGGGCCCGCTTCCTTGGGGGCCAGGGAGTTCAAGGAAGCTTCAAACTTGGACAGAGGCTGTAAGGGGCTGACAAACCATTATAAAGAAAACACATTCATTCTTGCCTGGCCTTCGGCATATCATTTCACTGGCCCCTGACCCTCTGTCCTCTTCCCGTGAGGGTGAAGGGAGCCTGCAGATGGAGTCCCCACCCTGCACTCTAGTACGGGCTCAGCAAACCTAAGTTTGCTGGTAAAGAGCGGTTTGGTTGGGAACGGTCTGGTCTTAGATGCTGGTTAGATTTATCCATAGTCAAAGAAAGGCTGAGGAATATTTCGGATCCTAGACAATCAGGAGTCTAAAGAACTGCAGTGGTCACCTGTCACCTCCTAAGTCAGAAAGCTATCACTATACTTTGTACTTGTATCTTTATTTCAGTGAACACCTGCTGTGTGCCAGGTCCTATGCTAGACACTGAGAATACAGAGATTTAAAAAAAGGTACAGGGCACCTGGGTGGCTCAGCTGGTTAAGCGTCTGCCTTCAGCTCAGGACATGATCTCAGGGTCCTGAGATCAAGCCCTGCATTGGGGTCCCTGCTCAGAGGGGAGTCTGCTTCTCCCTCTCCCTCTGCCCCTCACCCTGATTGTATTTCCGTCTCTCTCACTCTCTTTCTCTCTCAAATAAATAAAATCTTAAAAAAAAACCATACAAACAAACAGATAAGATCCTTTTTCTCCTTCAGGTAAACAGAGGAACCTTGGACAAGTAGTCTGATCCCTCGATATCCAGATGCTAAAATATATACCCATGGTATATATACCCATGATATAAAATATATACCCATGGTGGTGAATGACTAGCCCGTGGCCACAGAGCACAGCAGCACAGGTTCAGACCAGACCCTATTCGCCAGGCTACCATCCTCATCCCCCTAAGCCTGTGGTCAGGCTGCATCTGTGAAGCCTCACATTCTCCTTGGGCCCCAGTGCAGTAGGTGACTGTGCAACCTTAGGAAAAACATGCTACCTCTCTAAGCCTCCATCTCACCAGATGCAATATGCAGCAGACAACGATGCCCATGTCACAAGGTTGCCACAAGGTTCAAGCCGCAGTAACATGCACAAAAGTAATTTGTTCTCTGTAGACTGTGTGTTGTGCCAGCAGTTCCTGCTCCTTCTCAGGTCACCAGGGCATCTTTCTCCAGGACCAGACAGCCTTCTGTCGCCACAGTGCAGTTTCTATCCCACTCAGAAGGCGTTTACTGTGTAGCTCCTACGGGCCCTACTTTTAGCAGTTACTAAAGACCTATGGGCTATAACCCTGCCCACAAAGGGCTCACCCTGGCCGGGGGGGACAACACAAATGGGAAAGTCATGGCCATTTGCCATCAGGATCAAATGGGTGGCAACGATGGAGTCCTGAGGAAAGCCACAGGGAGGAGGACACTTGAGGCAACCATGGAGACGAGCTGTGGCTCAGAGGGGTCGGCGGGGAGGGAGATGGCATTCCGAGAAGTCCCAGCAAAGACACTAAAGAGGAACAGGGTGGCACAGGGACCGGGAGTGGCTCTCCAGACTGTCTCCTAGCTCCTGGGGTGAGGGGAAAGAAGAACAGCTAAGAGGGAGCATCTAGGGGAGGCGCTGACATGGCCATGGGTCTCAGTGCCCAGCCCAACAAGACACGCAGCCAGATCTCCAGGCACCTGTTCCCTAATCATCTCTGAACAAGCTGGAAGCTGCCACTTTAGGGCTCTCAACAAAAACATGTTGCATCCTCGGGGAGGCTTGGGGTGAAAGGCAACACTGCATCTACTGGCAGGACCGAGTGCGGAAGTCAGGAAAACAAGAAGGAGGCACAGGGGACAGGGAACACGTCAGAGGACCCTAAAAGAGGAAGTAGCCCAGTCTCAGTTCCGCTCCCAAGGATGGGAAATACCCTCCATTCTCCCAGCCCTCAGCAGCTGTCCCTGTGTCCCTACCTGAAGCCGCCAAACCTGGGGCGGGGCCATCTGGGCCCTGGGCCCCATCCTTTCAAGTTTCCCCAAGGTCTCAGAGTCCTGAGCATATTCAGGGACCTAGGGTGGCCCCCTATGGCCTGCAGCCCCTGGATCCACACTGGGTGGGGCACCACTGAGAGTTTCACTGAGGCTGAACACCCCATGGGTTAAGGAATGGGGCCCAGCCCTCAGCACTGAAATCCAAAGAAGGATGTCAAAGTCAGCCCATCCCCCTCCTTGCTGCTCTCCCAATAGAGACTTCAAGAAAGGGAGGGATCCGAAGCCACCGGGGGGCTCTGCCCCACCCTCACCAATTCAGGGATAAAAATACTGGGGCCCAGATGAAGACCTCCAAATTTAGAGATTTGGTTTATTAAGTCAGAGCTCAGAGACTGGCTATGCTGGGAGAATGGCCCCCCAGATCCTGGCAAGAAGTGAGGGGGCAGGGGCTGGTAAGGCCCCTCTCCTTCCTCCCTCCCTCCCTTCCTTTCTTCACAATTGGCTAGAACCCAAAGCAAGAAAGAAACCAGGCCCCAGGGAAGTGAGGATAGGAAGACAAATACTATGACTTCTCTCCTCCTCGCCTATCACTGTCCTATGCTCCTGCGTCTTCTTGGCCTCGGTGCTGGGACATGGGCAAGTAGTTCTAACTGCAGGTTTCAGCAGGGCTGGGCCCCTGAGAGGCCCTGCTCCATCCACAGCTGCCCGGGAACACAGTCCCTCTGGATGGAACGACCCTGCATTAAGGGCCAACTAAGACAACATCTGGGTGTGGACACCACCTCAGGTCCAGCAGGGCAGACCAGAGGAAAGAGCGATGACTCACAAGGCAAAGAGTGTTGCTATCCACCAACCTACATGTGGTTCGTGATTTCCCTTGTGCATTAGCTATTTTTTTTTTTTTTAGCCTGGCCTGGGTGTCTCCCCAACTCCCACCATTTCTGGTCTGCCCTCCCCATCACAGGGCAAGTCTGGCACAGGAAATGCAGAACACAGGGAGACTGAGCTCTCTGCCCTAACCTCTGCCCACCCATCAAGGAAGCCCAGAAAATAAGATCGTTTTTCTAGACTGTTTTAAGCACTGACCTCCAAATAGTTTGGGAGGCACTGAGGCTGGTCAGCAGCAGGGAAAACAGAGCCAAGTGGTAGACAGGGGTGTGGGGAGGTTGAAAGCACCAGAACAAAGCAACAGAGTGCGGCAGAGCAAAGGCCAAGTTCAGTCTTCAGCTTTTAGGGGAAGTTAGGCTTATGGTAGGAAGGTTAAAAACAGCAACTGGAATCACCTCCACTCCCACATGACTTTGCCTATTAAAGATATGACTGGTTTTCCGGCCTCTGGAGTCCGCCCTTCAAGGGGAAGTGTCTGGGGACGTCCCATGGAGAGTTCCCCTGTGGGTCTGCAGCCCTTGCCCACACTGGGCTGAGCTGGGAGACCTCTGCCTCTCCAGGACACCTAGAACTCCTCCACTGGCTCAGGGGGCGCCTGGAAACCAGTCTCTACTCCTGGGAAATGCCTGCATTTTTGTTTGTAGGAGAAAGCCAGTGCTACCCTACCAGACTCTGTCCAGAGAACCTCCTGGGGGTCCTCCTGCTGCAGGCCTGTGGTGCACCCAGAGTGACTCCTCATCATCCACAACAAGACCCCGGAGGATGAAGGCAGCCTGGGGAGCCGGCGAGGGGCAGGTGCCACCCCAGGAGCCTCCTCCTGCAGAAGAAGCAAAGGGAGAACAACTGAGAGTTGAGGCCTGGAAAGGATTCCTCTAAACCTCTGCATCTGGCTGGTGAGGCTTCTCTGAGGCCAGACAAGAAGCTCAGAGAGAAACTGGGGGTCTGTGAGGGATTGCTGGAAGGAGAAAGTGGCTGGGAAAAAGCAAGTGCCATGTGGAAGGGGGGATGGGCTTGAAGGCAGAGGGGTGGAGTGGGGGGAAGGAAGGTGTGACCCAGGGGTCAGCTGGCCATGAAGCAGGGATGGCTCCTGGGCCTTCCTTTCAGAAATGACACTCTGGAGTGATGCTTCTTGGAGACAGTGGCCATCTAGAACCTTCAACTCACAGCAAAGGGTTGAGAGAGAAAGCTCGACTCTAGAAGCTGCTACCTGATTAGAAACAGAACGTCCCCAGGAAAGAAAGGCAGGACATGGACTGGGTGCCCAGGTGGAAAGGTGCAGTCTGCCGCCAGCAGGTGGTAAGGACAGCATGACTCTGGGCCTTGGCTCCTGAGATCATCTCCCACAGACCCACTCCCCAGAAGTCGGGGGCAGGGGGATGCACCAAATCATCTCTTGGGTTCCGAACAGTCCCTGGTGTTAGGCTTGGATGCCTGCACCATCCAAGGACCTTACTAGGACATCAGATTTACTCAGGAGCTCACCGGCCTTCCACTCACCTCTCCCAGGCTCCAGAGCCTGACGCTCTCCCATCAGACTAATCTGTCGGAGAACTTCATGTAGCCACCATCCGAACTGCTGATGTGGCCACTGATGGTGAAGGGTGGACCCACCTCCAGCTCTTTCAGGTTCCTGAGAAAGACGATCCAATCAAGTCTTGGGGGCTGAGAACCTGGCCTCTCCTTGGGAGCCCAACTCCCTAGACCAGAGCCTGGGAAGAACTTCCTGGTCGTGACTCCTCGACCATGACTCCTCGACCGGAACAGGAGTTGCCCCATGACTCAAGGCCAGACAAAGAGCAGGCCTGCCCTGGGGCAGCGAGTGAACAAGATGGCTTACTGCAGAAGCACTTCCTGACCCCCACTCCCTAAATCCCTGGTGGTCTCCACATGCTCCTGTTTTCTGACACCACATTGTGCCTGAGATAATATTATCTGTAGTCAGGTCTGTGTCCACCACAGACAGTGAAATGCTTTAAGACACAGACTATGCTCATCATACCCCCTAGAAACTAATATCACAACACGTGGAACAATAGGTCCTTCCTGAATAAATGATGAGTAGATGACGAATGTATGGTTGGTCCCTGTCTGGGGGCAAATGTTATTAAGAGGATAGCCATCAGCAGGGTCTCACATAATCCCGTCCAGGTTCAAGTTTTTATTCATGATGCTTTCTAAATAGACCCCAGTTCCTTCCTTTTCTCTTGTTTGCTTAGGAGCATGAGAAGGAGACAAGGAAGAGAAACAGGGTGTTTGGGCTTCATACCTAACCCCACCCAGATCTGCTCTGAATCTACTCACCGGATCTGGTACAAGTTGAAGACAAAATTAGGCCCTAGAAAGACAATGAGAAAAGAGAGGGTCAGTACCTCCAGGGAGATCTGTCCACCATGCTTCTGGGAACATCTGGTGCTCCCTCACCCGACCTGGGAGGAGCAGGATGGCTGGGCTGGACCTGAGGGTGCTGTGGGGGGAGGGCGCCAAGCTCCTTCATCATCTGTTGCCTGCCCCACGCCCATCTTCCCAGACAGAACCACCAGCTTTGGGGGAGCAGATCCTGCGGCTAGACATCCCCCCTTTAAGGGTACTGATTACCCTGGGAAAGGGGCAGTCCTAGGGTAGAGCCCAAAAGAAGCAGACCTGGGCTTGAATCCAGACTATACCACTATGTAACCCTATGACTTCAGTCTCCCAGCTTCATCTATAAAAAACAGAAACTAAGAGTTCTAATCTTACGTGGAATTTTAAAGAAAATCCTATTAGGCAAAGTACATGGGCATATAGTAGGTGCTCTGCAAACATTTGTGGAAGCTGTGGAAGTCAGCTGCAGATCTGAGAAATGCCCTCTGCTGCCAACGATTCCAGAATGCCCTGCCAGCTCTCCCAGGTCCCGTGGGAAATGCCGATATGGCTCAGAGTTGGGAGGGCGGCAGCAAATTCGGGGAGACTCCCAGGGGAAGCGGAAGCTGAAGTAAACTTGGGAGAGGGCTCCAAGACCCACAGGCAGGGGGAGAGATGCACAAGGAGCCAGAGTGGGGGACCCCTGTCTAGCCTGGTGCCCCTGGCCTCGAGGCCCACACAGGTCTTGGGGATGGACTTTAGTGGGCTCTGAGGGAAGAGAGAGACAGTCTCTGGCTGGGCAGGCGGAGCCCTCACTCCCTCAGTCAAGGCCCCGTACCTCACCCCCACCCATTCAAGCGCTCTGCCACCCCCACTCAAGTCTTTAACCACTGCAGCCACCACAGGAAATATTTTTGCATTATGCCATGCTAAAGAGTTTGCAGCCCCACCCAGCCGTGACGACTGCTACAGGAGAGGAGGGGCAGGCCAGGGCTGGGCTGTCGGGGTCCGGCGCTCACTCACCCTCCCAGCAGTACCCGCGCTGGTACCACTTGGCCAGGCTGTAGCCCAGGACAGACACAAGCAGCAGCGAGAGCCCCACGCCAAGGATCAGGCCCAGGGTGCTGATGGAGTCCTCACCTGCAGAGACACACGGCCCCCTGTGTCAGCTGCCCATGGCCTCTCAGAGTCCTCCACCGTGTTCCAAGTCTCCTCTTCTCCCTCCCCACTGCTGTCAACATGATGGCTCCCCTAGGAATCATGATCTGAGCTAGATAGGGGAGCTAAGTGCCACTAAGATAGCAGCATCTGATACCCGAGTTTTTAGAGTTAGCTTGTTTATCCAAAGTACCAGTCCTTGACCACAGAGATAGAATGGAGCTGGGAGGGCCTCCTGAAGCCACAGGCCTTCTGCATATTGGAAAAGGCACTGCCGTTTGGGGGAAGAACCCAGGAAGTTTCTCCCTAGCCTCTCTCGGTGGTCAAGAAGGGCAGCCTGGAGGCCCCAAGAGCAAAGACCAGAAGATCCTCAGTATCCTCCCTGCAAAGCCCAGGGACTGAATGGCAGGGTGTTTACTTTCAAACTCTGTTTGCTGCTTATACATATCGTTTCTTCCCTTTTTGTGGTGTGAGCTCTTAGCTAAATTTATATTTTATTTGTAAAGCCAAACCAAGGGAGAAAGGGAAGAAGGAGGGCCCATGGGGGGTGGAAGAGAGGGAAGAGGGAAGGAAAGGAGGGAAGGGGGGAGGGGGGAGGGGGGAGGCAGGGGAGANGAGGGGAGGGAGACTGGACCTCTCCAAGGAGATGAGATGGGTCTGAAGCAGAAGCAGAGAGGGAAGCCAGCAGAAAGAGGCTGACAATGGGGGCACCATGGAGAGACCCACCTGGCGGGCCAGGGAAGGAAGAGGAAGGCCAGCACTATTCCTGCTGGATGAGCACCAGGAGTGTGGGAGAATCAACGGATCCCCAGCTCTGTGGCCCAGGGTCCTGGGGCTCTATGGGTGTTGCTAGGGGGCCAGGAGGTGAAGTGGTTAAGCACAGCCTTTGGCACAGCAGACTTGCTTCCAAAGCCCAGGTCCATCATTTGCAAAATGTGGGACCTGAGCAACTCCCTTTCCCTCACTAAACTTCAATTTGCTTTTATGGAAAATAAGCATGATAATAAATACATGTAGACTTGCTGTGTTGATTAATGGTAGTCCCTTGCTGAGAGCAGCTAGGAGACCTGGCATACACTAAGTGCATAAACAATGTGAACTACAACACTGTTGCTGTCGTCATTATCAGCATCACATGGTGTGACTGTCTTTTTAAAATATTTCACGATCTCCCCTGCCCTTTCCCTCCCCTATCCCCCTTGGCCTTTCTTCCCATGAAAGCATCCCAACAAAGTAGGTGAGGGCCAAATGCAGAAAGAATACTTTTTGATTTCAAAAGCCCAGGCCCTTAGCAAAATAGAAAAGATTCACAACTTAGACAAGAGATGAGCCAAAGCAAGACTGCCCTCCTCGTCACACTAGGAGAAAGATCTCCAGCCTGGGGGAAGAGAGGGAAAAAGTGAGATTAAGAGAAGTGGGGAAAAAAGCACTGGAAAATATTGAAAATATGCCAGTGGGTCCCAGAGAGAAAGTCCTTGTTCCCTGATCCGATGCTCAGCCCTGAGGAGACAACAGAACTTTCAGACAGAGCTATGGGATTGGAGAGCTGGACTGAGCTCCAGAAAGACAAGAGCGCAGGAAGGATGGCTGCAGGGAGTAACGTGGCAGATGGAGCCTCAGACTGCCTTGGAGCGCTGCTGTGCCCTCTCATGCAATGGGAGCAACCAAATGATTTCTAGCCCCAGGAGAAGCAGGGAAGTCACAGAGAGACCCTCTCGACCACAGAGAGTCACATAGCTGGTATCTCAGGACACCTCTGCAGCCCTCTTTGTGGCTGAGGCTCAAAGCCCCATCCAGATGACGGCCATTGGCGTGGGTGCCCACGTGAGCACATGACATCAGGGACTATGCACACTTCCCCCACTCCTTGCATCCCCAAGAGATGGGGGGGCACAGGGATCCCCAAAGCCACGAGTGGCAGCTTCTCTGTTCTAGGCCTTGTTCTAGACACTTGTTGTATAGCAATAAATAAAACATAAAAATCCCTGCTCTCATGGAAATTACATTCCAGTGGAGGGAGACAGACAATAAACAAAGTAAAGAAATAAACTACATAGCATCCTGGAAGGTCATTCATGGTAGCGAGAAAGAAAGAAAGAAAGCAGAGGAAGAGATGAAAAGTTCTGTGGGGACGAGAGCACAGTTTTAAATAAAGCAATCAGGAATGGGTTCGCAAAGAAGGTGACAGGAGAAGGCCCCACAGGAGCTGGGGACACTCCATGTGGACAGCCACAGCAGAAACACACTGGGCAGAGGTTCCAGGAGCGTCAAGGAGCCCTGAGTGATGGGCAGGGGCTGAGGGACAGCAGCAGGAGACGGGCAACAGGAGCTAGCTATGATAGTATATAGTAGAGTATAAGGCAGTAAGGGCAGTTTGGGTTTTCCTCTGAGCAAGAAGGGAAGTTGAGAGAGGATTTTGAGCAGAGGAATGACATGATGCCATGTATTAAGAAGACACTCCACTGCCTACTGTGTTAAGAACAGATGTGGTGGGGGGATGATGATGATGAAGGGAAACCAGTCAGAAGACCATGGTGAAGCTCCAAGCAAGAGACGGTCACTGAGGAAAGCAGCACAAGAAACGGAGAGGCCGAAGTCCAAGAGACCACCTGTGTGGGTCACAGAGAGCATGACAAGAACCCAAGAGCTTGAGTCTTCGCCAACAAGGGGGGGTGACTCACGAGTGGTGGACAGATGACTCAACAAGGCACAGGAGGAGTATCTGCAGTGTTGGTGGAAGCTAAGACTTTGAAGGGTTTCATCCAAGAAAGTACCAGGAGGAAAGCACCAGCAGGGAAATCACAGGTCTTCCAGAGATCCACCTGATGAAGAAAGGAGGGGTACCAGCTGTGCTGGCTACCATTTGTCCTCACCCCCAAAACGGTGCCTTCTGGCTTAGGTGGCTTTCAGACACACGAATTACTCTATTTCACCTCTTTATCTTCCTAGGTCCCTCTTTAACTAATATTCCTTTTGGTTTTTTTAAGATTTTATTTGTTTTTTTAAAGACTTTATTTATTCCCTTGAGAGAGAGTGAGAGAACAAGCGGGGGAGGGGCAGAGGGAAAAGCAGACTCCTCGCTGAGCAGGGAGTCCGATACGGGGTTCAATCCCAGGACCCTGAAATCATGACCTGCCAAAGGCTGACACTTAACCAACTGAGCTACCCAGGTCCCCCAAGATTTTATTTGAGAAAGACAGAGAGAGATGGAGAGCAGGGGAAGGGTCAGAGAAAGAGGGAGAAATCTCAAGCAAACTTGACACCGAGTGAGGAACCCAACGTGGGGCTCAATCCCACAACTCCAAGGTCATGACCTCAGCCGAAAAGAAGCCAGATGCTTAACCACTCAACCGACTGAGCCACCCAGGTGCTCCATCTTTAACTAATGTTCTTTAGTTAATTCTCCCTTGTGTATACCTTTCCATTTTTCTTATACTTCATGCACATAAGTACGCAGAGTAACATGATAAACATCCATGTGCCTACCATTAAGCTTCAAAGAATTCAAAAATTCTACCATTACTGCTTATTAACTTCAGAGAAGCCTTCTCCTATCTCTCCAAGTAAGTGTCTTCTCAAATTTGATGTTTAGCTTCCCTAGGTATGTTTTTTATACTATTTCATTTTTTCCTATTATGTGTGTGTATTTATATATATAATTGTTTTCCTTATTTTCAAACTTTATAAAAATGATGATAGGATTACTTCCACTTCTGGCCATGACAGAATAATAACAGGCCAGATTTACTCTCCACACCCCCCACTTAAACACTAGAAAACCGGACAAAATAGGTAAAATACTGGAGAAAAGTCTGCAAGGTGATGATTCCTGAGAGACAGAAATGAAACACGGGGTGTTCTGTGACTGCCTAGCTTACTGCCTGAGGTGGGTTCCCAACTTCCAAGTACAGGGAGGTGGGACCCAAAGAGTCCAGCCAGGACTCCAGGTCCTCCAGGTTGAGGAGAAAGACTCTGGCAAAACCAACCAGAGTTTGGCAAGAGACCAACACAGCCCAAATTTATGGGACAAGAACACCAGAGGGGAAGGCTGCAGCACCAACTAATTTCCAGAAATCTGCAAAAGAGTCCTCTGATGTCTCTGGTTGTGGTCTGTCCTTTAAATTTGCTTATGGCATCTTTTTTGAGCAGAATTTAAATGTGTACTTTAGTTAAATCCATCCATCCATTTTAAAACTCTTACTTAAGAAATCCATCTTGGCATGCCCAGGTAGCTCAGTCGGTTAAGTGTCCGACTCTTGATTTCAGCTCAGGTCATGATCTCAGGGTCGTGAGATCCAGCCCCACATCAGGCTCCGCTCTGGACATGGAGACTGCTTGGCTTTCTCCCTCTCCCTCTGGCCCTGCCCCACCCCACTCCCTCTCTCTCTAAAAAAAGAAATAAAATAAAATCTCTAATATATATATATATATATATATATATATATATATATCCATCCCGACTCCAAGATATACCCCTTAGTTTTCTTCTAAAAGTTTTACAGTTCTGTTTTTCACAGAGCACTCATCTACCTAGAATTCATTTTTTGGGTGTGTTCTAAGGTAAGGATCTAATTTTTATATGGAAAGTTATTTTTCCATACTTTGCCCTAATGATTTTCATTGTTGTCACTTTCACGTAACAAGTTTTCCTTACATGTTTGTTTCTTTTCCTGGGCTCTCTATTGTCTTCTATTGGTCTGAATGTTTATCACTATAACACTCCTACAATATCTTAATTACTATAGTTCCATAATAAAAATTGAATCTTGATCACTGGCAAAATAATTATTCCTCCTAACTCTACCTCAAAAACATAAGTTATGGGCGCCTGGGTGGCTCAGTGGGTTAAAGCCTCTGCTTTCGGCTCAGGTCATGATCTCAGCGTCCTGGGATCGAGGCCCGCATCGGGCTCTCTGCTCAGCAGGGAGCCTGCTTCCTCCTCTCCCTGTCTCTCTGCCTGCCTCTCCACCTACTTGTGATCTCTCTCTGTGTATCAAATAAATAAATAAAATCTTAAAAAAAAAAAAAAACACATAAGTTATGAGGGATACTTTGCCTTTCCCTGTGAATTTTAGAATCAGCTTTCAAGATTACTGAAAACCTCTATTAGAACTTTGATTGAGATTGCCATGGGTAAAACTGATGTGGAGTCTTCAAATTTATAAATGTGGTATATATTTTCATTTATCTGTATCATTTTTTTAAAGATTTTATTTATTTGTCAGGAGAGAGAGAAAGAGAGTGCACAAGCAGGGGGAGATGCAGGCAGAGGGAGAAGCAGGCTTCCCGCTGAGCAAGGAGCTCAATGCAGGACTCGATCCCAGGAATCTGGGATCATGACCTGAGCTGAAGGCAGACGCTTAACCGACTGAGTCACCCAGGAATCCCTGTATCATCTTTTGTAAGCTATCATATGTTTTGCAATTTCCCCTTTAAAGGTTTTCCATATCTTCCTGCTAGATTTATTCTTAGGATCTAGATCTAAATCACAGCTCCAGAAATGAAAACCACAATGTCCAAGAGAAGAATATATTGGGATGGGATTAACAGCAGTTTAGACATTACAGAAGAATCAAAGCTGTGCACTTGATGACACGACAACAGCAATTTACTCAAAATGAAATACAGAGAGAAAAAACGACAATGACGACAACAAATGGAAAGAGCACCAGTGAGGTGTGGGACAACTCCAAGCAAACTAGTATATGTGTAATTGGAGTCCTTAAAAGAGAAAAGGACAGAAGAAATATTTGAAGGGATTTGGCCAAACATTTTCTAAACTTAAAGAATCCATCAATTATCTACTCAAATAATACCTTTCCTTCCCTATGAGGAAGTCTGGCACCCACAGTTGATATCAAAACCTATTTCCCTTTTCATTACATCAAAAAACCAGGACTATCTGTAGGAAGACAATGATTACATTTCCTTTCTACCAACCCTCCATAAAAATCACTATTTTCAACTACAGCATATGTATAAGGTAGAAAGTACGCCAGACAAGGGCATGGTCTCTTGGGCAGGGGGTGTGTTCCCGTGTTGCTTATAAAGGGCAAAACCAAATATTTAGAACCAGACAAAGCAAATCAGTACATTGGGGTGTATTTTCTTAGTAGAAATAAAGAAGCTTGACCCTTCTTCTTTCCTGTGAGATGCTTGTGCTGAGGTGAAATGATCTTCAAGCACAGCCAGAGATTTCCTCAGAAATTATTTAGGATAGCTCTATTACAGGAATGATTCAAGATGAACCGGGAAAACCCTACGATCTTATATAGGGAAGTGTATTTCTTTGAACTCTGATACATGAAACCTGCATTTCAGTGCAGTGTAAGTCTCAGTAACTGTGACGTTACGTTAAACTAATAAATGAATACAAACTGTTTCTTCTCCACTAACTCTAAGCTTCGGGAAGGGTCAAAAAAACGATGTTGGTCCCAAAGATGGTGCTACAGGTGAGAATTCTCTCCAATTTTTCAAATAGATTGTCAGATATGCAAGTCCAAAAGAAAATCTAACATCACTTTTTGTTTTTGCTTTTTTACGCTGCAATATTATTGCCATTCTATATTTTAAGGAAACTATAGGGCGCCTGGGTGGCTCAGTGGGTTAAAGCCTCTGCCTTTGGCTCAAGTCATGATCTCAGGGTCCTGGGATGGAGGCCCGCCTCGGGCTCCCTGCTCAGCAGGGAGCCTGCTTCCTCCTCTCTCTCTGCCTGCCTGTCTGCCTACTTATAATCTCTCTCTCTGTGTCAAATAAATAAATAAAATCTTAAAAAATAATAAAAAAAGAAACTATAAATAAGAGCTCATAGAAGATAAATAATTACCCAATCTGAGGAGCCCTACACACCCAGTTATTTCTGGCTCCGAAGTCCACATCCCTTTCATTATACTTTATTGCTTAAAATGACTTGCTCTGTATGGCTATTAGGCAAAAATTTTAAGAATCTTAGATGATATCTCCAAAACCATGATAACACTTTTTTGAATAGTTTATATGAAGCTTCTTTATTTCATTAGTTAGGGAACAATATTAACTCGTCACTGAAGCTATCCCTAATTCAATACATCCACTACCATCAACTTAGAAAAGGATTCATCCTTTCATTATCTACAGCAAGGAGGCATATATCCACAGGACTCAGAAACAGCTTCAAATCACTAAGATGTTTGTTTAAAATGATGCTATTTAAAATTGGAGTCCTGAGGCACCAGGATAGATCAGTCAGTTAAACATCTGCCTCTTGATTTTGGCTCAGGTGATGATCTCAGTGTATTGAAATCTTAAAAAAAGAAAAAAAAATTCAAGTCCTATTTTGTACCACTCATGGCTGTTACTTGATTGAGGGGAGCATTTCTTTCAACCCCCCACTATTATCATTAAGACGCAGATTTGTGTATGGCTCACTTGCCATATGGCTAATAAAGAGTCAATATTACTGTGATCTTTTATTAGTCCTGATCCCATAAAGGACCATGGGGTTCTAGGGGGAAGTGAAGCATTCAAGACTACCCTTTATATCTCCTTTCCCAACCTGCTTTACTACTCCCCTGAGTTGTGCTGACTGGCCCAAGTTCACCAGTGGGTCGAGTCAGTGAATGTCAAAAGGTCACAGTCATGGCTGTTCTACTCCACTTCCTCCTTCCATGTGTCTCAACAGTAAGCAACCAGTCTAGCCATCATAACTCCGTCACTTATGCTCAGGCACTCTCCTTATGACAGTTCCCTGTCCTTGCAAGCCAGAGTGTGGTAAGATTCAGGGTTTGGATTTGGGTAAAGAGGATGAGAAAAAAATGTCTCAAGTATCTTCAGCCATGGTCATTGTTCTAGCCAAGTTTTCAAGACAGATGTGTGAGGACTTGAGACACAAAACCTCTGATATAATGTTACTTTATTTACTTTAACATTTGTCTCCTGTTTCTTTATATACATCTGTCCCAGAGATTTTTTGTAATCTATGGTAGGACTTCTGTATTCCTGGATATGGCCAAAAAATCATCAACTCCATTAAAATCCCTTTGAAAAAGCCTGTACACACTGGCTTCACAAATAAGCCAATGCTTTTCCTTATATATAAAGTTCTGATCTAGGAAACTCAGGTTTTTAGTAAAGAAGGAAACTGGCATAAAGTGTACTTGGAAAGATGAAGAAGAAAGGAAAAAGTGGAAGGGGAAAAGAAGAATCTGAGAACAAAGGAAAGTGAATGGTAGTTAGGAGATGGGGGAGGAAAGGGAAGAATTGAGAGAAGAAGAAATGAGTTAATATGTGGTTTGGGATGAAATCGTAATTTCCCTTTCTGAAAACAGAATTAGGATGCAGGAGAATATAATCAGTTATGTCAAACAAATAGCATGTCTGGACATAGCCAGCCAAATATATGGCATAGCAACCACAAATGCAAAGTTGTGTAAGTATACAGATAAAACCAAATGCAAAGAAGGACCGAGACCCCAACCTAGAACAGAACATGACTCAAAAAATAGGAGTAAACACCTCAAAATCACTTTACTCTTTCGAAGTGCTTACTAAAACCATGTATTAAAATAAAGCAAGGTTACAGGGAAAGAAAGATTAAGGAAACAAATCAAGGACCACATAATATTATGGAGATATTACATTCAACAGGAACAGCAAGGAATAGAATAGGTATCATTAAAAATGAAATTATTGACATGGAGACAAAGCTTAAGAAAAGCATGGAGAATGGGGAAGAAGAACTCAGAAATTAAAGCAATTAGAGAAAAAGCTAACAGTTATGAAAGACACAGATAATCCAACTGAAGGAAAACTGGTAACTCTGAGGTAGAAAACCCAATAAATTAAATAGAAAATATTCTCAAAATATATTTTCCCAAATCACAGGACACAAAAATTCCCAAAACTAGGACACACGAGGGGCACCTGGGTGGCACAGTCAGTTAAGCATCCAACTCTTGGTTTTAGCTCAGGTCATGATCTCACCGATGTCGGGGCACTGCTATTCTCAAGCCCTAGTAGAGGACAGAGCTACATACATACACATCTCCATTTATTTCCATATCTTTTCGTATGTGGAATATCTGAATGCACATCAATAACTCCATTATAACACAAGAGGGTTTATTCTACATTTCTGCTTTTTTATGTCTGTAACTCTGTCATCCAAGAATGAGAAATCTGGTGTCTATTATTTGACTAATCCTCTGTATATGTATTCACTTCCTATCTCTGCTGCCCACCTCTCCCTCCCATGCTCTTATCATCCTGCTTGGGATCTGACACCTCATATTGGGCTGCCCCATCATGGCTTTTCAACTCACCCTGTATGGCCCCTGACCCCATGCCAGGCCACTCTTCCAGGGGATATCCTCTGCACTCTGCTTGGGCTTGACTCCCCTTGCTGGGCCATCCCCTTCAACCCCACTATGGATGCCTTCCTCATCCCACTCAGGCCCTGATTCCATGAGCGAGATCACTCCTTTGGTAATACCTCCTTACCCTGCTTGGGCTCCCAAACCAATGAACATATCTACCACCAAAATCTTGGCTTCTAATTACCATTTTCCACTCTAGGAAACTAGAGTTCCTTGGATAAAAGACTGATTTCAGGACTAGCAGGAAAAGTACAGGATGAACTTGTAAATCTTCTTGTCCCCTGCCCCTATCTCAAAAGAGAAGGGTCTAAAGAATAATGGGGGCATGTCAAAAGAACATATAGGGGCACCTGGCTACTTCAGTTGGTGGAGTGTGAGACTCTTGATCTCCAGGTCATGACTTCCAACCCCACCTTCAGTGTAGAGTTTATGTAAACAAACAAACAAAAAAAAAACAAAACACATATAAACCAGCTTCTTTTGGCCAAATCAGGATAGTCTGAGCATCAAGATAAATTTTAGCGCTAACAACCCACTGGATACATAGAAACCTAAATCCATAGAGATATTAATTAACTAACTACTGAAAAGTTTAGTGCATAATGGGATATTTACATGGTTTCAAATCCCTTCTCACAAAAATTTATTTTGAGAAAGAGAACTAACTTGACAGAGGGCCAGCTGGCAAACACCACTCTAATCAAGTGATAAAGTGAATATCAGCAGCAACGACCCACACACAAAAGGTGTGCCTCCTGAAAGGATGCCAGGGAGAACACAGCCTCATTCTGAGACATTCCTGCCAAAGATGCAGAACCTGAACCGAATCACAGGGAGACATCATGCAAACCCAAATGGAGGGCATTTTACCAAATAGCTGGCCTGCAATCTTCAAAAGGGTAAAGGTTATGAAAATCAAGGGAAGACTGAGGACATGTTCCAGACCAAAGTCAACTAAACAGACATGATAACTAACTACAACCTGTGATTCTGAACAGGATTCTTCTGCTATAAAAGCCAGTGTCAAACAATTGACAGGACCTGAACAATCTGATGGCGTAACGTAGTGATATTAATTTTCTGATTTGCAAGGAAACACACTCTATTCAGTTGTGATGGGGGCATCAGCCTAATAACATATTCTCAAATCATTTGTGGAAAAAATTTTGATTTGCTTTTTTTAATATATAGTTTCAACTTTTCTATAAGCTTATAATCATTGTAAAATAAAATTTAGTAATTTTTAAAACACAGCTGGTCTCTATTTAATGGTTTATAAAATCTCCAGAGCATTTTATAAATGAAAAAGCAAAGTTTAAAATAATATGGTAAAAAAAGAAAAAATTTTAAAAAAATAAAATAATATGGTATGTATGGTACACATATTTATATATTTTATACATATTTGTATATATTTATTTTTTATGTATATTTTCCAAAAGAATAAATTGTTACATGCATATACTTTGTACATATATTTGTACAAATACTTTTATGTATTTTATGTCTATTTTTCAAAAGACCATACATTTTGTTACATGTGTATATATAATTTTTCTGGACAGATACAGAAGAGAAATAATGCAGTGACCTGGCAGAGCCAGATCTGGGTGGTGGTGGGACGATGACTTTATTTTTTTTATTCATTTTTTTTTCAATTCATTATCTTCCCTCATGGTTTAAATTTTATTACCAGGTACATATGTTAATTAAAAAAAACATAAGAGTTTTATGGAAAGTGAGCTTCCATACCATTTTTGTTTTTCTTATTTTTGTGTATTCAAATAAATGAATATGTTAAGCATTTGCATGTGTACACATTTAAAAAGGTCTATAATTAGGATAAAAGTTTAACAAGGGTTAGATATCTTCAATTAAGTCAAGTTCTGGACAATTTTGGTAGCAGGAAGACTTTACCTGATGTTTTATTAATTTTGGCTTTCTAATTTAAAGATCTGAGGAATTTCTCTTGGTGACCAATTAGCAAGGATTCTGGAATGTACAGGCTTCAAATTAGTTATCGCAGGACCGTGTTGCTGAGAAAAGAAGCCTCTCACTTACTAAGGTAGATGTGTGTTTCCACTACTTTGCTCATCAAAACCTCATCCTGTAGATATGTCTTCAAATCTACCCTCCTGTTTGGTTCTAAGATCTCTGACAAGCATTTTACAAACTTAAAGATTTTAGACACAATAAGTTTAAATAGGGTTTAGATTTTATAAACCCCTGTGTGTTCTCTTTCATATTTGTTTACGTGCTGCCTTATTAGTAGAGTCAAGGGGGTTTTCCTATTTTTTTTGTTGTTGTTGTGTTCGGCTTCCTGATAATGTCCTTGTAAAATCAAGAAAGTCTACAGCAAGAGAGTCTACTCAAACATGGAATGCTTAGAACAGATTTTAGTTTTCAATGATCTCTTCATAAGAGATGAAAGAGAAGCCTCCCTCTCTCGAGGCAATTATAGGTATAGGAGAAGTTTCAAAAGGCACTTCAAATGAAAGTTTACATGCAGTTTCAGAAGACCATCAGACAGCAAGAAATCACTTACAGAATTCTAGAACCCCTAAGCAATACAAAACAGAGGTTAAGAATTTGAGGGCTGGTGCCAAACAGACATGAATTTGAATCTCATCTTCACTTATAATGTGTCTTTGACCAAGACACTTACTCTCTCCCAAACTCAGCTATTTATCTAGCCAATGGAAATAAAAGTACCTACTGCTTCAAACGAATAGACTTCTTTGAAATAATGTATTTCTATCACAAAGAAAGCACTTAATAAATATTAAAAGTAGCAATGCGGTGGTTGTTGTTGATTGCTTTTTAAAAAGAAATCATCACTGTCTCAATCTATATTCCCAACCTCACAATTCCAAATATGGGTTAAAACAGGCTCAGGGACCACAGTGTCAAGGGTAGAAGGAAGAAGAAAATGACTACTTTCTAAACGCACCAAGATATTCTTCACAAGAATTGGAATATGTGTCCATTAGGCTGCCAGTTGGTAAGACCAGGTTGTAGTTATGAATATTAAATGGTGAGGAGTTTTCTTCTGAACCTTTCCTCTGGTTTCCTATCAGCTCTAAGTAGAGCCCCAGGACCAACCTCCTATCCTTGGCAGGCTATGCTCCACATAGCATTCATTCCCACATTCCCATACACTCGAGGGTATTTATGGAGTCCCTGCTCCATGCCAGGTCCTACACTAGAACTGGGCATAGAGTGGTCAAGGGAGACAGGATCCCTGCTTTCATGAGCGCATGCTCTACGGGGAAGAGGTATGTTAAATAATCATCCTAGTAACCAGTTGATCAAAAACACATATTCTAGGAAGTATGGTGTGTCGGAGTGCCTTTAGAATAGGGGAACCTAGCTACACTGGGCTAAGGATATGTCTGCAGTTAGTAGACTAACATAATACATTGTTGGGTTTGTAACATTAATAGATGTGATGTATAACAATAATACACAAAAAATGGGGGAAATGGAACAGAGCTATATAGAAATAATGTTTCTAAACATCACTGGAATTAAGCTAGGATAAATCTAAAGCTGATTCTGGTAAGCTAAAATGTTTATGATAAACCCTAGAGCAACCACTTCTAAAAAAGGGTGAAAAAACATTAAAGAACTAAATTGCTACATTAGAAAAATATCCACTTGATGCAAAAGAAAGCAGTAAGAGAGGACTAGATAAACAAAACGACATAAGCCATATAGAAAACAGAAAATAAAATGACAGTTATAAATCCAACCATATCAATAACAACATTATATATGAATGGATTAAACGATCAAATAAAAAGGCTGAAATTGTCAGACTGGGTTAAAAAAACCACATGGTTCAACTACATGCTGTCTGCATGAAGCTACAATTTAGATTCAAAAAAACAAGTAGCTGAATAGAAAAAGGCAGAAGTAGACACATCATGCAAACAGCAACTAAAAGAAAGGTGGAGTGATTTCACTTATATCAGATAAAACAGACTTTTTAAAAATGTGACTAGAGGGGCACCTGGGTGGCTCAGTCAGTTAAGTGTCCAACTCTTAATTTTAGCTCAGGTCATGATCTCAGGGTTGTGAGACTGAGCCATGCATCAGGCTCACTCAGAGTGTGGAGCCTGCTTAAGATTTTCTCTCTCTCTCTCTTTCTCTCTCTCCCCCCGCCACCCTCCCTCCCTCTCCCCCTCCTTCTCCCCCTTCCCTTTCTTAAAAAAAATGTTACTAGAGATAAAGAGGGACATTTCATAATGATAAAAGGGTCAATCCATCAGGGAGGTATAATAATTATAACAGAGCACCAAGATACATAAAAACTCACAGAAATGAAGGGAGAAACAGACAAAGCAACAATAGTTGAAAATTTCAATGTCTTACTTCCAAGATTGGATAGAACAACAATTAAACAAAAGATTAACAAGGAAACAGAGGACCTGAACACTATAAAGCAACTCAACCTAAAAGACATCTCTAGTCAACGACAATAAAATATACATTCTTCTCAAGTGTACATCAAACATTCTCCAGGATAGACCATATCCTGGAGCTATGCGTACCATGTGCTATGCATAAAACAAACTTCAATAAATTTAAAAGGACAGAAATAACACAAAGTATTTTCTCTGACCACAATGGAACAAAATTAGAAACCAACAGCAGGAAAAAATTTAAGAGGCTCACAAATACGTGAAAATTAAACAACAAACTCTTAAATATGACCCATAACCAATGAGTCAATAAGAAATCAAAAGAGAAATCAGAAAACAGTTTCAGATGCATGAAAATAAAGACACAACATACTAAAACTTATAGGGTGCAGCTAAGTTAGTAATTAGAGGGAATTTTATAGTTGTAAATCCATACTTTAAGAAAGAAAAAAGATCTCAATAGCTTAGCCTTCCACTTTAAGACACTGGAAAATGGACAAACCAAACCTAGGGGAAAAAGAAGGAAGGAAATTAATGAAATAGAAAACAGAAAAACAGTAAAGATTATAAAGAAAACCAGAAGTTCATTTTCTGAAAAGTTCAACAAAATTGATAAACCTTTAGCTAGATTAACCAAGAAACAAAAAGAGAGAAAACTCAAATTACTAAAATCAGAAATGAACAAAGGGATAAAACTACTGACCTTACAGAAATAAAAAGGATTATAAAGGAGTCCTACGAACAACTGCACATCAACAAATTAGATAACAGATGAAATGGACAAATTCCCAAAGATGCAAACTTCTAAAACTGGCTCCAAGAGAAATGACTATCCGAGCAGACATAACAAGTTAAGAGATTAAATCGATAATCAAAAACCTACCCACAAAGAAAAGCCCAAATCCAAGTATCTTCACTACTGAATTAATACCAGTTCTTCACCAACTTTTCCAAAAAACAGAAGAGGAGGGAATACTCCTAAGTCACCTTTTAAGGCCAGCATTACCTTAATAACAAAACTAGACAAAGATATCATAAGAAAACTACACACAGGGGCCGTGGGGGGTAGGGAGGGAAAAATAATGAAACAAGATGGGATGGGGAAGGACACAAACCATAAGAGACTCCTAATCTCACAAAACAAACTGAGGGTTACTGGGGGGTAGGAGGGTAGGGATAGGGTGGATGGGTTATGGACATTGGGGAGGGTTTGTGCTTTGGTGAATGCTGTGAAAGATGTAAGCCTGATGATTCACAGACCTGTACCCCTTGGGCAAAGAATAAAAATAAAATTAAAAAGAAAAAAGAAAACTACACACAAATATTTCTTATGAACTTGGACACAAAAATCCTCAACAAAGTACTAGTAAACCGGGTCCAGCAACATATAAAAAGGATTATATGCCATATCCAAGTGAGATTTATCCCAGAAATGCAAAGTTGGATCAACATCTGAAAATTAATATAAAACATTATATCAATAGAATTTTTAAAATTACATGATTATACAATAGATGCAGAAAAAGCATTTGAAAAATACAACACCCTTTCATGATAAAAGCACTCAACAAACTACAAATAGAAGGGAACATCCTCAACTTGATAAAAAGCCTTTATAAGAAACCCATAGCAAGGTTCCGAAATCCAAGATCAATATATAAAACTCTGTTGTATTTTTGCAACGAACAATCCAAAAATGAAATTACAAAACAGTCATTCACAATAGCATCAAAAAGAATAACACACTTAGGGATAAACTTAGTAAAAGTAGTGTAAAACTTATCTCTGAATTTTATAAATCGCTGTTGAAAAAAATAAAGATCAAAATAGATGGGGAAACATTTCATGTTCTAGGATCAGAAGACTTACTTAACATTGTTAAGATGGCAATACTCCCCAAACTGATCTGTAGATTCGACACAAGCCTATCAGTATTCCAGATGACCTCTTTGTAGAAATTGACAAGTGGATTTTAATATTCACATAGGCTTGCAAGGGACCCAGAACAGCTAAAACAGTCCTGAAAAAGAAGAAAAAAATCGGATCCATACTTCCCAATTTCAAAACTTACTACAGAGCAATGGTGATCAAGACTGTGATCTTACACAAGAATAAACATATAGATCAATGGAATATAAGGATCCAGAAATAAATCCATGCAACTATAATCAACTGATTTTTTTACAGTGAAGCCAAGACTACTTAATGGGAAAAGAACTGTGTTTTCAACAACTTGTGCTGGGACAACTGGATAGCCATATGCAAAAGAATACAGTTGGACCCTTACCTCATACCATATACAAAAATTAACTCAAAATGGATCAAAGACCTAACTGTAAGAACTAAAACTATAAAACTTCTTGAACAAATTGAAGGGGTAAATATGACCCTGGATTTGGTTAAAGATCCTTAGATAAAAGACCCAAAGCATGAACAATGAAAGAAAAAAATTGGACTTCATCAAAATGTAAAACTTTTGAGCTTCGAAGTACATCATCAATAAAGTGAGACTCCCCACAGAATGGGAGAAATTATTTACAAATCACATATCTGATAAGGGACTTATATCCAAAATAAAGAACTCTTACAACTCAAATTCAAAAAGACAAACTAATTTTAAAATGAACAATGTGAATAAATATTTCTATAATGAAGATATACACATGGCCAGTGAGCATATGAAAAGGTGCTTTTGACATCATTAGTCATTAGGGAAATACAAATCAAAACCACAGTGAGATACCACTTCCCATCCACTAGGAGAGCTAGACTTAGATAATTGTTGGTGTTGGTGAGTATGTGGAGAAGTTAAAAATCTCATACAATGCTGGTGGGAATAAAATGGTGCAGCCATTTTGGAAGATAATCTGTCAGTTCCTCAGAGTTACTGTATGACCCAGCAATTCTATTCCTAAGTATGCACCCAAAAGAAATGAAAACATGCCCACAGAAAAATATGTATGTGAATGTTTATGGCAGCATTGTTTATAATAGCTGAAAGACAGAAACAACCCAAATGTCCATCAACAAACAAATAAACAAAAGGTGGTATATATCCATACAGCAGAATATTATTGGGCCATAGAAAGAAATGAAGTTCTGATATATGCTACTACTTAGATAAACCTTGAAAACATTATGCTAAGTGAAAGAATTCAGTCACAAAAACCTGCATATTATATGATTCCATTCACACACAAGACTTGAATAGGGAAATCTACAGAGCTAGAAAGCAGTTATAGGTTGCTTAGGGGTAGGAGGTGGGAGGGATGGAAAGGTAAGGGGGTTTATAGATACAGCGCATGGTATTGGGTGGAGTTTTTCTTGAGGTGATGAGTATGTTCTAAAATTGTGATGATGGTTGCAGATATGTGTGAATACACTAAAAGTCATTGAATTACATACTTCAAATGGGTGAATTATGTACTATGTGAATTAAACCTAAATGAAGCTATCTAAAAATAAATAAATAAAATGCCTGCCTATTTTTATCTCTGGTTATTCCCACTTGCAGCTGAAGAGGTCCCTAAATCCTTAAAGTCAAAGAAATGCACTGAAATGTATTTTGTATGATCCAAGTATTGTGCAGATATAATGTTTAAAACCCATGCAAAAAGCTGAGGTACCAAAATCCTTACAGTTAGGGTCCCACCTGCTCACATTCCAAGAAAGAAGTCTTAGTCACTGGCAAATCTGCCAGGTTTAGGAAAATGCAGGTATTACCCTTCATGCAACACAATGTTTCCTAAACCATGTGGATGAGCTGACCTAAACCCAGGGAAGTTTCCAAATGGTCAGTCCACCCACCTACACCATGACCTCCCTCCAGATGCCCCTCCAACTCCCATTTACCAGTTTATTTTGACGAAAACAAAATCAAAAACCCGTTTGACCCTTCTCACTTAGAGGGAACCTCTAACAAGCGGTTGGATCTCTCTATTAACTTTTAGATCCATACTGCCAGGGGGCTTAAAAACAAATAATAAAATTAGCAAATACATCAAACAAAATCAGAAGAAAGTGTTAAAATTCAAAATTTCAGTATAATCAACCTTAGTGGGAAGCGGTAGGTTTAAGTATTAGGATTAATACTAGTGAAGGCAGACGTGGAGACAACAGGGCCCAGGGTCCAGCTCTGGCAATAGAAAACCAGATGTTTTGACCTCCGTGAACTTCTGGTAAATCTCGTTCCCTTTGTTCCCCAATCCATCAGGTTTTATGGAGCCTAGTTTCTCCACAGTTGGAAGCCAGACTCCCTTTTATTGTTCATTTCATCAAACAATGCAAAATGATGCAAAATTGAGTTCTTTTTCCTCAAACTGTTTAAACTCATTCTGAACTGTGAACCTTAAAATTTACACTTGACCCATGAACAAACATGGGTTTTGACTCCCCAAAAACTTAATAGCCTAGTTACCTGAAGCCTTACTGATAACATAAACAGTCGATGTACATATATCTTGTATGTTCTATGTATTCTGTACTGTATTCTGACAATAAAGTCAGCTAGGGAAAAGAAAAGGTTATTAAGGAAACCAGAGAGAAAATACATTTGCAGTACTGTGCTGTAAAAAATCCCCATACAGACAGAGCGCCCCATGGTCCCTCAAGTCAGTCTCTTACTGCAATAGTGTTTGGTTGCAACAGACCCAGGGAGCCCCTTCTTCCAGCCTCCAGCCACCCTCCAACCTCCTCGTAGCAGCAACCTTCAGAGCCTTCTTCACAACCACCCCTGCCTCGGGGACCAGCCAACACCAGCTTTTGAGCTTAGCCCCCACTTCCCACTGGCTCTGAGCTCCCAGATTCGACACAATTATTCCACCCACGTGGAGGCCGTGGCCAGCCGCCTGGTCAGCCTGTACCTGCAGGCCTCCTACCCTCTCTCTGGGCTTCTATTTCCACTGCAACACTGGGGCTCTGGACCTCAAGGGCACTTCCTCCGCAGGTGGGCAGGGGACCAGCGCCAAGGCACTGGGAGTCCTTGGGTGCAAAACCAAAACAATGGTCGTGCCCTCCTCCAGGACAGGGCAGACCGGGCAAACCCTGAACTCGGTGGAAGCCACCCCACCTCGGAGAAGAACCTGAAGCAGGCCCTTCTGGACTGCCAGCCCCGGGCGGTGTGCGCGCAGACGCCGGGACGCCGGGACCTGCTGGAGAACCGCGTCCTAGAGCAGCAGGTGAAGCTCATCAGGAAGATGGGGTGCACCTGCCTGAGCTCAGCGGGCTGGGCTGCGCAGCCTCACTTCCAGGGGCTCACCCTCCTGTGGACGGGCAGCCCCCGTGGCTTTGAGGGGTCCCTCTGCACCCCTGCTGTTGGGGCTTCGGCCTGAGCCTCTCCCTGCACCCCTAGACAGCTTTTTAAACCTCATCCAAGCCAGAAAGCAAGTGGAAACAGTACAGCTCTTTGTAGAAAAAAAAAAAATTGAGTATAAGTGGACCCAGACAGTTCGAACCTATGTTATTCAAAGGTCAACTGTTTTTTTAATTTCAATTAACTCCTCAGTTACATGCCTAATTAAAATATAATCAATTCCATTTTTAAAAGATCAATCCAAATTGCAAAAGAAATGCCATATATATACACACACTGGAGAGCCCACATACATACAGAAAGGACACTGTAATTGTGCAGAAGGGGGGGTAGGAGTAAAGAAAGAATTTTAAATTTTGCCTTTGTATTAATTGAACCCTATAACATTGCCATTTTTGTAAGTCAAAACAGGTATCGGCAATTTCATACCATTTAAATTTTTTGCAACAGGAATGTTTTTGTAAAATAAACTACGGATTTTGTGTGATAAAGACGTGTCACTGTAGCTTCATTGGTTGTTGACGAATGTAGAATTCTGGTGGGGGTGTTGATGGGGAAGACAATGCACGGGGGGCAGGGGTTTATGAGCAATCTCTGTATCTTCCCCTCAGTTTTGCTGTGAACATAAAACTGCTCTTAAAAATTAATTTTTCAAGGTTGCCTGGGTGGCTCAGTTGTTAAGTGTCTGCCCTCGGCTTAGGTCATGATCCTGGGGTCCTGGGATCAAGTCCCGCATCGGGCTCCCTGCTCGGCAAGGAGTCTACTTCTCCCTCTCACTGCCCCCTGCTTGTATTCCCTCTCTGTCTCTCTCTGTCAAATGAAAAAAAAAATAAAATCTTAAATAATTTTTTAAAACTCTAGACACATTGATTTGCTCGCTGCCTCTCAAATTTGAATCTTTATCCCATCTTTCGATCCAGCATCGTGAATGAGCGGACAGCAGACGTCACGCCCATCTTTGTAACTCTTGGCCACCAGAGTACTTGCTTTACTGGTAGAACATCATGGAATGAGAATTAGAGGCAGGCCATCTGCAGGGTGAAATATTGTTACTTTGAACAAGATCAAGTTTCAATCCTTGCCTATATCAAAGTGGAGATAAAAATAGGCATTTCACATGGTTATTGTGGAGACTGAGACATCTGTGGGGAAAGGAAGGTAGTATGATACATACCACCTACTGAAACATAGCAGGTATTCAGTAAGTTACTTTTCTTCACTGAAGGTGAAATCTTCTAGAACACCGTTAGAGTGCTGACAGCTTTGCATTGACTCATCAGCAGCCTCTGACCCCCGACGGCAGAAATCAGCTGGGCTCCAAGCCACGTAAGCCCACACAGTGATCACCATCTGCCCCATTGTTCACGAGTCTGCCTCTGATCCTAACGTAAGAATAAGGGTGGGCAGCAATGGTCTCCACATAGAACATAATCATACACGACATAAAATAAGGCTGATTATTGGGCCCCTTGCTCTTTAAGTGATGCCACATGATCCGATGCCACTTTTAGATTAGATGGAGACAGCCTCTTTACACAGAAAGATAAGCATCACCCTTGATGCTCAGGGTAGGGTTTATGGAGTAGGAGACCTCAAGAACCCCTTGGTCCTGGCAACCAACTGCCCTGGCAGAAATGCAATCTTTTTTTTTTTTTTAAGATTTTATTTATTTATTTGACACAGAGAGAGAGATTACAAGTAGGCAGAGAGGCAGGGAGAAGAGGAAGCAGGCTACCTGCTGAACAGAGAGCCCAATGCAGGCCTCGATCCCAGGACCCGGAGATCATGACCTGAGCCGAAAGCAGAGGCTTTAACCCACTGAGCCACCCAGGTGCCCCAGAAATGCAATCTTAACATCAGCTGGTTCCCTGCCTACTCAGCCCTGGGCCTCAACACACCCCTGTGTATCAGAGACCCCAGCTGAAGTCAAGTTTTCCCTGTAATTTGGGCAAGTTGGAACAGTTGTAGAACAGGTGGTCCCAAATAATTCAGAGTCCCCTAAGGATCGTTCCAAGAAGGGAGCTACCTGGAACCCATTCCAGAGCTGTCTCCCCCAACTCTGCAGAGTGGGAGCTCAGGAATCTGTAATTTTCACTAAGCCCCCAAGTGGACTCTCTTATAGCCCAGACTGTCACCATTTGGGTCTGCAGGACAAGGCGATGGGTCCACCGAAGTCTATTCTAGGAGAGTCAGTATAGGGAATTTCCCAAAGAAATAGTTCCGGTTATCTACACTAAAGAGGAAGAAGGAAAGAGTCATAGTGAACATACTTAAGGTTAGACACAAAGATGTTTAGGTTTGGAAATGTATTCTTTTGAGTAAGACTTGAAGATAAATAAACATTTTAGATTTCTTGGTAGATTCTGGTCCCAAAAATACTTCGTTTTAATACTCCTCTGAGCCAGATAAGGTCAATGAGAAAATCAGAAGCCTCATTTCTAATAAGCCGCAGGAGTGAGGCTCAGGAGTAAATTGACTGCTAAGTGTTAGCCACCCCCTTGCTGTGGTGATCTTGAGGGAAGTGATACAATCAATGGGTGTCTCACGACAGAGACAGAGAAACCTACAAAAATGGAGCCCTGGCCCAAAGTCGGGGTGCTGAGGCTAGCATTCTAGAGCCTTCCTGACAGGTAACACCCGGAAGCTCTAGTTCCCTGAACAGAGTCTTGCTGGTGTCCCAGTAGAGCCCCTCATCCAGGGGGAGGCATATATAGTACATCTTGTAGCCAGTTCCAGTCATCTCAGAAATCCCCACCTTAGACTGTCCTACCCAGCCACCAAGGACTGGGAGAGACAGGGAAGATTCTGCCTCTGCCTGCAGGGCCCGGCCCCCATGAACAGAGGAAGCAAAGAAAAACACTTCAGCTGCCACCAGTTGGGAGTATAAGCTGTGGTCACTCACCATGGGGGGAGTCAAGCCAAGTTTCCTTTACATCAGCTTAAGCAAATGGCTGCTGTGAGCTGGGGGATCACTGTAACCTGCCACCCCCGCCTCAGGGCACCAGTTTGAGTGCCTAAGGTTTGCTGGAGAGGGCCTGTGTCTTGGGAGGTGTGGAATGGAGAAAGAGTCCCTGAGTGTTGCAAGTCTCATCAATGGTCTTTTAGGAGGTGGCCCTTGGGCTCAGATGGAACCTGGCCAACAACTCTCTCTCCAACCTTCCACATCAGTGTTCCCCAGAGCGCCGGTCCACCTGCTGGTAATCGGGCAGTGATTACAGTGGGGAGCCACGTTTCTGTTCGATCGTCATGCATTCATTTCAACATGCTTAAGAAGAGCAATTAGCACATCACATCTGGATTTTATGGACTTCATTGCTTAGGACAAGTTTAAAGAAACAAGAGATTTAATTTCAAGAAGTGACTCAGGTTTAAGAAAAATATTAAATAACAGTACACTTGGTTTGGGGGTGAGAGGTCATAAAGGGGTTGGGAAAACACAGGTCTGGATTAAGCGTATGAGTAACAGCTGAACACCAATCCATCCCAGAAGAGACGGATGTGCCTTCTGGAAAGGAAAATGTCCTAAAGAAACAAAATACCAGGGGCCCTGAACCCGTGGGGGAGGGGGTGGGGAGGGAAACCACTCCTCATATTTCCTTCCGCCCACAACCTCATGCCTACCGCCACACAGAAGAGCTGCAAAAAAAAAAAAAAAAAGTAAAAACCACAACATCTTTGTCAATAATCCTAACATGCTACTTGTGTGACAAATATATTTTAGCTAAAAAAAAAAGTGCTATTTCAGAAAACTTTCCATGGGATATGGCAAGCATGAGCTGTCATAGCAACCGGAGACAGCGGCCCCTTGACACAGACATGAGAGGTCTGCAGGCAGAGGGCCCTCCCCCAAGGGCAGCTGTGTGGCCACTGCTCTGGCATTAGCAGCAACAGGGGACAATGCCATGGTGAGCTACAGATGGGGGACAGCTCTGTCAAGGGGTGGCCAAGAAAGCTGGTCCAGAAAAAGAAGCTAAGACGCCATCTGGGAGTGTTTCAAAAGCAGCTGAGTTCCCGTATTCTTGCATGTCTGTTCCCTCCTCCTCTTAAATTGATGTGTGTTTTATCAATGGTCATATATACTAGAGCACAATACAAATATAATTTATAAATATCAGAATGTACACTCAGAATTGCTTATGGATGGCAGGCAGGATCAAGAAAGTTGGGCAACTACAGGTCTAGGTTAGTCACGAACTATACCGGCCCGGATGGCTGTTGGCACTCACTTTGTGTACACTGTACCGCCCCACTGGACGCGGAGGGAGAAGGGTTCGAGGAGTCGCTGGAGGCACCTGTGCCACTGAGTTCACCCCACCTCATGCTGCATCATGGTTTCTAGGGGCTGGGGGACCCAGGCTTCTTGGGAGGAAAGGGTCCAGGGAGGCTTTGTAAAGTCGCTTCAGAGGCCCAGAAGCACAGGGCTTGCCTGCAGAGGCACACACACTGGAGCCCCAGCCCTAGCACACACCAGCTGTCCAGTCTTGGGTGAGCCATTCTGAACTTCTAGCTCATCTTCTGTCAAATGAAGAGCTAATGAATGATGTATACCTTTTGGCACTGTTGTGAGACTTACTCGAGGTAAGACAAAAGGGCTTTGGAGAATCATAGAGCATCCTCCTTCTCCCAGGTAATGTCCCAGGCATAGTGGCCCCAGAGGCTCCAACGTTCCAAACCCTGCAAGGAACAGGGGCCCCAGGGCCAGCCAGGAGTACCCGTGCTGAGGCCCCTGCCCAGACAAAGCCAGGTCTCTGCGTAAGTGGACCAGAATTCATGCACAGCCCAGGTGAGCTGGAGCACTGGCTCCCAGCTGCCCCATCAGGCATCAGCCACCCCCGCTGTCTCCAGGCTTCTGCAGCTGGTGGGAAGTTCAGGGGCAAGGAGACTTTCGCTCTTTGACCCTTCTTGTTGATGTCTGTCAGACCCTTAGGGGGAGAAGGGGAGGAGGGGACATGGACGGACACATACACACACCAGTGGCATACTTGTTCTGAGCACTCCCCAGATCCTCATGCCCCACAGCATCTTTTTCACCCAAACCTCTGCTTCCTGACCACAGCACAGGCTGACTCGTGCATGTTGTAGAGAACACAGTAAACCAGGGCTGTTTGTACAGCTGCAGGTTCAGAGGCTTTGGGGTTTTCTGGATCTGACCTTGATGCATCTAGAAACACCTTGGGATCCTTGGGTGACTCCCCCCTTTTCTCTCCCTTGTTGCCCTAGTCACCCTGATGTGTACTGAACCCCAGACCATAGGCTCCCAAAGCTTTGTGTACCCTTTGGAGGAAAAGCCTCCACTGACCTCCCTGATCCTTTTCCATCCCATGTATTTCCTCCAAGTCCCTGCAAAAGAACCCCTTCTCCAGGAGCAGAAATATGCTTTGACTCAGTGTTCTCTCCCATGTCTGGTTCTTGCCACTAGAGGGAGCAGGAGGGGGGGTTCTCCTGTACACTTTTGTGAGGATCTTTGCCTGTGTCTGGGACTAAGCAAGAATCAAGGAAGGTCAAAGCCATTGCTCTTCACTACAGTTGGTGGCATGAGAAGCAGAGAAAGTGTCCTTTCCAATTTTGTACAGACTACATTATGCCTTTTCCTGTTCTCTGCTAACATCCTGATATCTGCTGACATCTCTGCTGCCTCTGAGCTTCTCACGCACAGGCACACGGACGCTCATCCCTCTCCACGCCTCCCCACCCAGCTCCATGCCGGGCACAGGCAGATGCTGAAGCCACAAAGACAAGGCCACGGCTGACTGAGCTCTACCCGTACAGGGTGAGCACAGTGTCTAACAGCAGATGCTCAGTACTGCTTATTTGATTAAACCTGCTGGAATTAGAGCCCCCTCCCTTCCTGGGCCCTGGCTGAGACGTTCAAATTAAACACAGGTTTCAGACAACCTAGAAGATCTTGCAAATCAGTACTGGGTCTCAGAGATCCGTTGCACAGGTAACAGCCTGGGATGGAGATTTTACCCGGTGGGAGCTCTCCCATCAGCCTGGGAAGGGGGTAAAGGTGAAAACTCTCTCTCTCACCACAGTGCAGACACAGACAGGGTCAAAAAGGCCATCAGCGCCACCCCACCTGTGTGTGCCTTACCAGCAGCACACACTGCAGGACGGGAAGCTATCAAAGCCAGCCACATCATTTGTGGTTTCACTTCTAGGGTCAATCACAGCCCCGTGAAGGTGCCCGAGGAAGGCTGTCTCGGGCTGAAATATTGGCAAGCTGACCGTGAATGAGAGGCAGCCGGGTGACCAGGGAGACCACGAAGTGTGCAGTCCACTTGCCATGGTTCAGTGTGCCAGGCACCCGGGGGCCAATCGCAAGCCTTCAGTGGAGAGGGAACAGTTTACCTGCCTCACTGGGATGTGGTGAGGTGTGAAAACAGCTTGACAAACTGAAAATCCTCCGCACCTGTGAATTATTTCAGGTGTTCACAGCAGTCACTGGACATATTCACAGGCACCCCGTGGAAAAATGGCAGGCCACTATTTGCATAGACTTGGTGTGAAAAGTCATCCCCGCCCACCTCCCAGCCCCCATCCCCGGCTGAGCAGCACTGCCTCCCTGCCCCCAGAAGAGACACGGACTCCGGTTCCCTGAACCAAGCCTCATAGCACTGCTTGAGGCCCAGGGCACCTGGGAAGGGAGGGAGCAAGCAGAAGCTCTCTGCTGCCCATGGGCAGCTAGCTACTGCAGGGCTGGCAGGAAATCTAAAAGGAGAGAAAATGCGAAAAGGTAGGTCTCCCACGCACAGGGGGGTTTCCAGGTAGTAAGCTGAAGCTTCAGGCCTCCCACCTACATGGACCCTGCCAAGCCCCTCTACCTAGTTTTGTATTCTTGTTCTAAAAAGCCTCCAAAACCTTAGAAGCTTCTGGCCTCAGAGTACCTGCATCTGCCCAGGATCCTCTCTCCCCATCTCTCCCCTGAATCCAATAGCCAACACCCTCTGCCAGCCAGCCTCCTCCCATCAGACATTCAACTGTCTAGTCAGCTTGGAAAGGCCAGGGGGTTCCCGCCTCCAGGCCTGGGCTCAGGACATTCCCATCCTGGGACTGCCTCTTTAACTTTTTGGCCTACTGAACTCCTACTCACTCTGCAAAACCCACACCAAACAGTCCCAACAGTAGGAAGCCTTTTCCTCATGGGTGCCCCCTCACGGCACAGATACATCACCTGGAAACTTCAGTTTGTAGGGTCAGCCCCCCTGCTAGGCTGTGTGCTCCCCCAGTATCCCCATGGGCTTATCTGATTCTGTATCTCCAGAACCGGCCAGCTCAGAGCTGCCCCCTCCCAGGTGCTGGGGAAATGTTTCTTAAATAAACGAATTGATGAGGGGCACCTGGCTGGCTCAGTCACTCAAGTGTCCGACTCTTGATCTCAGCTCAGGTCTTGATCTCAGGGTTTTAAGTTCATGCCCCGTATGGGGCTCCACGCTGGGCATGGAGCCTATGTAAAAATGAATAAATCAATGAATCAGTGAATGGCCCTCATGCTGGGGACAATGACAGAGTGATTCTGAGAGGTCAGAATGCGGTCCTGGTGTCCCATAGGCAGCCATTGCTCTCACACTCTGGCTACCCTTCCTGGATACATTAGTCAGCCACTGACTAGAAGCCCAGCCCTGAGAAACCATTCCTGGGGCCTGTGCGCCCTCATGTGGCTGAAATGGCCACCAGCACCTTGCCCCAGAACCTGAGGAAACAGTCCCTGGACCCCTTACAGAGATGTTTGATGCCCACCCAGAGCAATGTGTTTAACCAGGGTCTTATTCATGTGGAGGCTCAAGTCTGTAACTCCCTGGCCTAGGAAGGACTAGGAGGACTAATCTCACCTGTGGTTTCATACACCCCACTGCAGACCCGGTTCCCCTGACTGGAATGGTTGGTAGTCTCCACATCTGTTCAGGAGATCTCAGAGAAAAGGGAAGGCTGTCCCTACTTCCTATGTCTCTGGCCCAACATCCCCACCTGTGGCTTCCAACACCACCCTGGCAGCCCATGAGTGAGAACCTCAAATCCTAGGGCCTTCCGAGACGCCTGGGATTGGTGTTGGGGCCAGGATGAGCAATGGGGACCTTCACGCCCTACCTCTGGGTCTCTAAAGGAGCCTACCTGCTACTCTCCTCCAACTGCCTTCCTCACTCTGTAGTGCACAGAGCCCCAGCCCTGCCACGTGGAGAGCAAACCATTGTGCTTTGTTCAGCCTGTGCTGTGACATCTGTCAGTGAGGCATGCCTTGCCCTGCCGTCCCCTACCCCTTACTAAATATAGTCATGTCCCTGTCCCCCCTACTCCTGAAGAAATCAAAGACCACCACCCACCCCCACTCTACCCATTGATTCATATCCTCCTTTCCAAACCATTTCATAGCTGCCTACAAAATGCCTCTCCTAGGAAGTTCACCTTGATTATTCAATAATCACAAACCACTGTTTTGATGAACAGGCCATACATACAAGACCCAGACCTCTGGGAGGGGAGACAGAGGAGCTGAGATATTATTACAGTGGTTATTATAGGGCAACAGGTGCTTTAAGAGGTGAGCATAGGGGCTCAGAGAGCACTGGGGGCTGCACAGACCCCAGATTTGAAGGTGGTGTCACAGAAGTGTTCCTGGATGAGGGGACATGGGCACTGAGTTGCAAAGGATGACTGGGTAGTCAGGTGCTGTGCACAGGAGGTGCTTAAGGAAGAAGGTTCTCTGAGCTAAAGGAAAGGAGAGGCAAGAGAGACGCACCCAAGGTTCTGTGTGGTCAGAGGCTGTGAGTGTCAAGAGGTGGCCAAGGGCAGGTCACCAGGGGCCTTGCTGCTTATCACAGAGACAATGATCACACTGGCTGCTCACTGTAGGGATGGCACAGGGACATACTGGTAAGGAGCAAGGCCAGCTAAGGAGACCCTCAGGAGCTAGAGGGGCCATCCTGAAAGCAGATGTGGGGAGCGCGATGTGGGGGAGGGGTTCTGGGGAGGCAGCCCAGTCCGGCGATCGGCTCCATGTGCTGAGTTAGGAAGGGGGGACCCTGCTGACTTCTGGGATGCTGACATGGGCAACAGGGTAGATGGTGGTGCCACTAAGCTAAAGGAGGTGATAGGCGAAGGCAATTTCATTTTGCCCTGTTGGATTCCAGGTACCTTAGGACCCTCAAGAAGAGAGGTCTCCCAGGCAATGGAAATAAGGATTTATCACTTCGAGAGTTCTCTGGACTAGATAAGTTCATTTGGGAGACTGCAGCCCCCACGTGACAGGTGCAGCCTTGGAAGTGGATGAAGTACCCAGGGAGAAAATTTAAGAAAAAGAGAGGGCCACAGCAGGAGCCCCAAGGAACGCCAACCATGGCATGGAGGGGACAGAGAAGATGCATCTGGGAGGCGGCGGCAATTGGTGGTGGCGGAAAGGCTCCAGGGAGACAGGCGAACTCTGTGGAGAAGTCCCGTGAGGCCATCGCACGCTTGGCAATGGGTCACAAAACCAAGAACACCTGGCCTCGGCAGGAGTGGTCCCCTAGGAAGGAAGGGAGCGGCGCCGGACCACGTGGGTGGCAGGGAATGCAGGGAGGGTGCTGACCATGGATCCGGAGAGGGAGCACTTTGGTGGGGACAGGTCAGCTGGGGGTCCGAGACAATGCCGCTGCTGGGATCACAGCCATGAGGCTAAAGGAGTTTTCCAGCTCCCAAGTGCAGGCATGGGTAGCTGGAGGGTTGGCGTTTGGCTGGCCAGGTGTGGCAGAAGAACAAAGACGAGGGTGTTGGCAAGAGGGAGGTGTGCTGAGGGCATTGGCCTTGGGGGCTGGGTGGGAGAGGATGGAGGGCAAAGCCAAGAAGGGGCTGCTGGATGGAGAGAAACTGGCCAGTCCGGGAGCGGATCTTTAGGACTCTGAGCAGCAGGCATGATGAAGGCAAGGGAGTAGGAAGGTGGGAGGACAGGAGAGCATGGCTGGAGGAGGAAGAGCTGGAGCCTGAGTTCTATAAGGCCAAGAAGACACCAAGCCGCAGGCAACGGGGTGGGCAGCTGGGGTGGGGCGTGGAAGAAGGTTGCTCAAGAAACAGGAAGTTAAGATGTTGGTCAAGGAAGCGTCTGTTCCTGTCACCCAGGAAGGGGGGCTGGACTTAGAGGAGATGCCAGACTTGTCCTTGGAAGAGTGACAGAGTCAGAAGTGAGAAACACAACAGGAGGGTTCACTGACGGTACTACCCGAAGGCTCGACTCCCAGAGGTGAGAGGATTTTCTCTCACGTGAACTTGGAGGTGGAGTGTTTAGGCAGTGACAATGGTGAGCTGAAAGAATACTGCCCCTTCCTCTTCCCTCCACCCTCCTCGCACATGGGCTCCGGAAGACTAACCAACTCCTGCAATAGATGGAAAGACAACAAGAGTCCTCAGGTTTGGGTTTAGGAAAGGAAGGGGGTCTTTTGGACTCATGTTGAGAACCTAGATAGGGGAGTCTTTCTCCAAGAATGGGAGCCCTGGAGAAGAGGAGGAAGGGGATGAGAAGCTCAGAGCAGAATGGAGACGAGAGAGCCGGAGTCAGCCTGCATCTAGCACATCAACGCGGGTGACAGGGACAGGAGGCTGGGGGTAAGCTACCCAGCACTCTCACTTCAGAACACACTGAGGCCCCTGTTCTCTGTCCCAGACAGAGCCCTGGGAATCCCAGCCAGACAGCACAGCATTCCCATGGTTTTCTAAACCAAATGTGGGTTAGCTATTACAGCACCCACGTCCCCAAAAAGTCCCAGTCCTGCGTCATGGGACCAGCCAGGTTGCAGCTACCCCACCCCCACCCCACCTAAAGCCACAAAAGAGCAGCAGATGAAATTTCTGGGGCCACCCAGGCCCCTCCAAGAAGAGCAGCTGCTGCCCAGCTGCCTTGCCCATCCAAGGGAGCTGACTCCCAATCACTCCCCAACAACCTCCAAGTTGCATGGAATCTTGACTCTTTCCACCCTATTCCTCCCCACCCAGCCTCATGCATGCACACACATGCACATACACTCTACAATCTGCTTGGCACCAACCTCTCCCCACCTCCTTCCCTCCCAGCAGTCTGAGGGGAAGCTATCACTAGAATGATTAACGGTAACAAGAGGAAAGTGTGCTGAGCACTCACCACGGCCATGCACAGGGCTGAGGCCTCCTGCCTGACTTACAACTGCTCTAACCACGGAGATCTGAAGCACCTCCGCCTGAAAGGCAAGGCCCATGCAAGCAGGAATCTGTTGGTGTGGAAGCCATATGCACTGACACCAACAGTCCCTGGAAGGGGCCAACCTATTGGACGGGAGTCAAATGTGAATTAGACCCAAAGTCACTCCAATTTCCCTTTGTCCAGTCATCTCTCATAAGGTCTGCTTTGTGGTGCAATTTTTGTAAATTAAACACAAATGCTTTAAAAATAAATAATCACAACTCCATCTTCAGTTGATCCAAGCCTATGATCTGATAGCTGGCCACAAGAGTAGAGTCATCACAAGCTGGGGATTCAACACCAGGGACCCGAGGACCTAGCTGGGAGCTGTTTCTCCCTAATTAGAGCTTTTGTAATTGTTTTTAAAGAATACATCAGTCAGAGGGCACCTGGGTGGCTCAGGGGGTTAAAGCCTCTGCCTTCGACTCAGGTCGTGAACTCAGGGTCCTGGGATCGAGCCCCAAATTGGGCTCTCTGCTCACCAGGGAGCCTGCTTGCTCCTCTCTCTCTGCCTACTTGTAATCTCTCTCTGTCAAACAAATAAATAAAATCTTAAAAAAAAGAAAGAAAGAATGCATCAGTCAGGCACCGATGCCCTGGGGCCAGGCACCCTACTCTGGGGGCTTTGCTGCTGGAGGCCAGGAGAGCAGGGCCCCAGAAGCAGAGGGGCCGCCATCCCAGGCTCACTTAGGCTGCTGGGTCCCTTCCCAGGCTTCCCTGCAGCCCCCGGGGTGGTCCACTGTCCCCCTTTCCTCCGTGTATCCTTCCTTCCACTCAGCTCTCTCCGCCTAGCCCAATCTTGGGTTCAGTGTTCACCCCAGGCCCAGACCTGCCAGGAAGGGGCCGGAGCTGGAAAGGGACCCAAGGAGAGGGTGACACAGGCCTGGGCAGCTGTGGGGGCCTGGCCCAAGAAGAAATGATGGACCTCGGGATGGGGCACCCAACAGAAGGGTGACAGGCATGTGTCAGGGATCAGGGTGGCCTTGAATGCAGGGTCCTAGAAGCAGGGCTTAGAATATGGACCAAACCAGAGATCCATTTGCAAGAACGTGAGAAAACTCAAACCTTGGGAAACGGAGGTGCAGGTGTGTCTACTAAAGTGAGTTGGGGAGCTGAGAGTGGGTGGGGCTGGGTCTGCCTCCAACTCAAAGGCAAGAGCTCTGAGTATGTCCCGCCTCCAGGCGAGATGGTTCTGGGATGTGACCAAGAGCCCAGCCTTGGGAACTTGGGGGCAGAAATGGGGTGGGACACAGCCTTCGAGCAGAACACTGTGCTTCTAAGGGTTTGCTGGTAACTCTAGGGAAGCAGGAGAGGGCAAAATAGGGCAAGTTACAAATTGAAGAGACATGTCACCAGAGCCCCTAGTATACCTGGGGTGAGGCTGCTCTCAGGCCCCGGGGGGCGGGGGGGCCACCAGCTCCTCCCACCAGGCCTGGCCCTTATCCAGGGCCCCACCCCCCCGACCCCGGTCCTCCCAGTGTGGGGCCCTCAGGCCTACTTGGGTCCTGGCTCAGGCACTTACTGAGGGGTCACCTCCCTCCTGTGGGGCAATGACCAGCCTTATATTATATGACCCACCTCATGGATTGCTTTAAGGATTCAAGCAGAAAACCTGTGGAAGAATTTTGCCCACTCCAAAGCAGTGCACAAATGTTTGCCGCCATTGATAAAATACAAAAAAAAAAAAAACAAAAACAAAAACAGGTCCTAGGAGCTCCACTGCCAAGACAGGCAACACAACGGACCTTTGGATGCACTGGGCCCAGGAGGACCCCCCAGTCTCAGCAGGCTTCTAGATGTAGCCCTATCTCCATTCCTTTGCTGCTTTGCCTGAAAAAGCACTCTGGATTCCCCTACTCACTCTGGGCCCAAATGTAACCTTGGAGTGCTGTTGGGAGGCCCCAGGTTTGGGGGCACGGGTGAGGTGCTCACCCCCTGCTAGATGAGAGGCTCAGTGCCCTGCCCCCACTCCCTGTAGGGCAGGGAGCCTGGAAGGAGAACTGCTCACTGTGTGCAGCAAGCTAAGAACTTGCAGGCCCAGGAGGAGAATTTGATTAGCATTTTATCTCTGTACCTGGAGCCTGGGAGCCTGGGGAGGGTGGAGGCTGCTCTGCCCCGACAGACACACCAGCACACCCACCTGTGTGGGACAAAAAGGAGGGGCAGCGACAGGCCTCACCCACCGGCTGCCAGGGCCACCCCCCAACTCTTCCTGGGGGAACTTGCCTGGAGTGTCCACCCGGAGCCCAGACAACTCTTCTCACAACTGCCCTGGTGAGCAGGGGTGCAGAAGGCGGCCCAGGCATTCCTCCAGCAACAGGAGTCCCAGCCCCTTGCTGTGCTCTGAGCGCGAACGCCCTCTCCCACCTCCCCCACAGCCCTCTTGCAATGAACCCTAGGTGCCAGTGACAGCCCTGGGAATTATGAAAATAAGAACTGTTGGCCCCTAAAGGCATGAGTCAGGGTTTGGCCACAGCCAGTGCCATCACCAGCTTCCCTCCCCTGGCCGCTGCTGGCGGCTGGACAGGGAGCAGGTGGGCTGGGAAGGATTCCTGGTGGAAACCCAGAGCTGGCTGCCCCACTACTCTTCCCAGCTTAGGATCCTTTGTGGCACTGCCTCCCAGGTAGGACGAAAGCAGCCACCACTGGCTGGCTGGAGCCCTTATCTACACAGCCCTTTTTTCTTTTCTTAAGATTTTATTTATTTATTTGACAGAGAGAGAGAGAGAGAACACAAGCAGGGGGTGTGGGAAAGGGAGAAGCAGGCTTCTTGCCAAGCAGGGAGCCTGATGCAGGGCTCCATCCCAGGACCCTGCAATCACAACCTGAGCCGAAGGCAGTCGCTTAACAGCTGAGCCACCCAGGCACCCCAGGAACCCCTCTTTTACCTCTAGTAACCCCCTTCTCCCCGCTCTTCCTCTGGTTCCCTGCCAGCCCCAGGCCCCCTGGAATGCCGGCTCCAATCTGGCTTCCAAACCCCTTTTCAGTCAGCCTGAGGACAGACGCTGGCCCTCACATCACATCCCCTTCAGCTTAGCTGCCCATTCTTTGGAGTCCTAGGCAGACACTCATGCTGGCCCTTAATTTTCCCTTATTGATCGAAGATTAAAGGGCAGAGTAAGCACCCCATGCTGCAAATCCAGCCCTGTGTCCTGCCGTCACAGGGGTCCTGGCTGCAGGTTTGGGCAACTCCCATGGGGAGGTCCCCGGGTCAGCAGAGTCTCCCAGAGAGGCCCCAGCCCTGCGTGTCCAGAGATGGGACTTCCTGCACCAGCTTCTCAGTGGCAGACACACACTGCCCACGTTCGGTGGAGATGACTCAGGCTGCACCGGCCCTGGGCTCGGAGCCCAGCAGCACCCCCGCCCCCAGCTCCTCCAAGAAGAGAAGGATAACGAGACCAGGCTTCTGGCCTCTGAGAGCTTGCTGCAAACCCCAGATCTGGGCCTGTCTTCCCATCTATGAAGCGGAGGAAATAATGCCCACCTCCCAAGATTGTTGGCAGCATCAGATGACACATTCACATAAAGCATTTAGCAGAGTCTGGGAAGTGCTCACTCTGTAAGTGGCATTTCTTGCTACTATTATGCCAAGGTATTGATTTTTTTAATAGTAAATTATTCCAGGGAACAACGTGGCAAGTGCCCACCCCAGGTTGTCTTCTTCCTGGCATCAATGTCCTGTGGAAGCCAAATCAGTGACTAGGTACCATATGAACACACAATCAGATCAAGGGAAGTGGAAGGGTGGGAGGAACAATGTCACCTTCGCTCTGAAAAAGCCCCACGAACTCCACTAGGCCTCCACTACGGTACCTCTCCACAAGGCACCTTCTGGTACCCTCTCTCCGCCCCCACCCCCAGGCCCTGGCCTCTGACGTGGGCTTGTCCGATCTATGCAGCTTACTTCCTCTACACCTGGAATCCCCCTTTTGAAGACGCTTTCTCTGCCTAGACGCGTGAGTGTCACTGACTAAGCCAGAGTCAGGCGCCTGTTCTCTGGGCCGCTGAGATGCCATTTCTCTTCCTATTATGAGTTAACTTCAGAAAACCAACCCTAACTACGCAGAGGTTTCCCGCGTTTGCAGCCCACAGCCTGGCTGCTGGTATGCAAGCGTGCCGCTCACCACGCACAGAGTCTGACAGCGATAAAGCACTCCTGCCCCATGCACGCCTCGGTCTCGGTTTAGGACGACCCAGTCCTCCCCACTGAATTGTATGGTTCTGTGTGACCATCTATCACATGGGCTTTCAATTCCATTCCATTGCAATTATGAGCAAATCAAGAGAAGCAGCCAGAGCTATGACATCAAGGCAGGCACCCCCTCAGTTCAGAGGGGCCTGGACCACTGCTCAGCCTGGCTCCTCTCTAGACCCTGCTTGAGGGGACCCCTCCCCCCAGCAGCAGCAAAGGTGATGCTGCCTCTGACCTCTTCCTGCAGCCCAGCTGGATGTCAGGAATGAAGGCAGGAAGTTTGCCAGGGCTCTGGTGCAGCCCAGCTCCTTCAACTGCAATCAGCAGATGCCTGAGGAAGGAAGAAGGGAGAGAGAGAGGGAGAAAGGGAGGGAGGGGGGGAGGAGAGGAGAGGGGAGAGGGGAGGGGAGGGAGGTGGGGCAAGTGCTTCATCCAAGCAGGTCTCACGCCCCTGAGCCCCCTACCCTCTGCCTCCCCCACATCTCTGAGTTTCTGCCTCCCCATGCCCGCTGTCTGTTTTCCTGTCACCAGTCTCAATTCCACACTTCTATTTCTTCCAGAGGATGATTCTCTAAATAACCTTGCTTCTCTCCTGTTTTTTGTCTCTCCTCTCTCTCAGCATCATTTTTCTGTCTTTATTTCTAAATCTACTCCATTCTCTTAAGTCTTTTTTTTTTTTTTGTTTTATCNTTTTTTTTTGGTTTATCTCTACCTCTCTTTTCTCTTCCAAAGAAAAATACTAAAATGGAGAAGACAGCCACCAGCCTCTGATTAGCGTCACATGCCCTGCCTGCCTCCCCACACACACACAGAGCCCAGGATCCCGCCAGAGGGGCATGCTGGTGGTTCCAGGTGCCAGCTTCAGAGGCATCACTGATAACAACTACTCACCTTCTCCACGTCAAGCCCCAGGTGGACTCTCAGATAAGCACATCCTGACCCAGGGCAGCATGGAAATTTCAACTCAGAAATGACCAAACCAGGACAGAATGAAATATTTCTGTGCTAGAGCACAGCCCCCCATGGAGCCTTAGTGATCCAACACCCATCCCTGCCTTGGCGATTACACGGCACTCACACCCCATCCTGCCCCATCCCACGCCTCACCTGCCTTTCACTTGCTTATCTTAGTACCTGAAGATGAGAAGAAGGACACACCCAGCCTTATCGGACTTTCCCAATGACTTTGGCCTGAAGTCCCGTGAGTAAGGAGCCTGATCACAACCCAAGATGGCTCAGAGGAAGAAAACAAGGGGTACCCACGTTTTGGGTGGTTCCAGAAGTGCAACATGGGGAATGGTCTGGGTCTCATCCCTGGGAAGGCAACAAGACTGGAGAGGAGACACCACTGATGCCTTTAGTAACTCATTTCATTTCCTTCGAGCACTCACTCACTCACCGGGACCCTGCTTGGGAAAGGGGCACCTGCAGCCCAAGACCTCCAGAAGCCTGACCAAGCAGGATGGCTCCACCCAAGGCTCTCCCTGGCATCTCTGACTCAACCTGCTCAAACTGACTCTTCATCTTCCTCCCCAAACCCACCTGTCACTTCCATCCACCACAGTAAATGCCACCGCTATCTGCTCAGCCACTCAGAGAACCAGGACTCACCGTGGATTCCCCCCCCCCCCCCCTCTTTTTNAAATGCATTAGTCACCTGAGTCTAATTCACCTGTAAAACTGCTCTTTCCTCTCCTGTCCCCCTAACCTGGGTTTAGGACCTCATCCCCTCTCACCTTGACTTTGGCAAAAGTCCTATTATTTTCTCTGTACACCAGTCTGTCAGTCCACGACTGCCAGGGAGGGGTCTCTGAAATCATCAAGTAATCTTCCTGCTTAAAAACTTCCACCGGTTCCTAATTGCCTACAGCTAAGATGTCCAAACCTCTTTGATCACTGTCTGTTACCAAGCAAATGTTGATACCTATCCCTAACATATGTATTTATGTGGATACTACGTTTCTGTGTACCACCATCGTTATATGGTGGTACATGGAAATACCTGGTATATGGTATTTCTAAAAGATAATAAACCTTTAGAGAAAGAATTTTACTGGGCGCCTGGGTGGCTCAGTGGGTTAAAGCCGCTGCCTTCGGCTCAGGTCATGATCCCAGGGTCCTGGGATCGAGGCCCACATCGGGCTCTCTGCTTGGCGGGGAGCCTGCTTCCTCCTCTCTCTCTGCCTGCCTCTCTGCCTACTTGTAATCTCTCTCTCTGTGTCAAATGAATAAAAAAAAAAAAGAAAGAAAGAAAGAATTTTACTGACATCAGATTTGAATCTATGTTGCAAAATAACCTGGTAATTTTGAATATTTCTGGTCAGCTTCCTTTGACTACAATCGGATTGTTACCATTTTTACCATTTTTAACTCAAGATGGAAGATAACAAGGAGCCCATTAAGAGTGGGGGAGTGAGGACACATAAGTGGCTCAGTTGGTTAAGTGGCTGTCTTCTGCTCAGGTCATGAACCCGGGGTCTTGGGATCAAGTCCCACATCAGGCTCCCAGCTCAGCAGAGAGCCTGCTTCTCCCCCTGCCTGCTGCTCTCCCTGCTTATGCTCACTCGCTTTCTCTTTCTGACAAATAAGTAAATAAACTCTTTAAGAAAAAGAGCGGGGGAGCGACCACCTTGCCATGTTCTTGCTGTCTGCTTATGCTTGCATTACCCACCCTCTCTCCATCCCCCAAGTGTCTTTCCATTTGCTGAGACCTTATCCATTGTGTGAGGGTCAAACCAGTTAAAGCCAGATTAAGATCACCCTTAAATCCCCTGCAGGAGCAGGTGTAAATATGCTGCAATATGCTAAAACTGAATGAAATGTGAGAAGCCCCTGCCGGTTTCATGGAACCCCTCAGACCCTCTCTGTCCCAGACAACACGTGTGACACAGGGGCTAAGTGCAGGCACTAGGGTCGACACGTACAGTAAATATTAGAGAAGCTCAAATTTTTGTTTTAAGTTTAAAAACTACACATAAACAGAGGTCTGGGTATTTTTTCTCCTATCCCAATGGATCCTTTTGCATAATCCCAGCATTTAAAAACCCTAGCTTGGGAACTTCTAGTGTGTACACAGGATCTGTGTCCAAATTCCTCATTCTGTGTGCAGGTCACGCAAAAGAAGATGTCTTATACATTTCTGATATTCGAGGTCATGTATTATTTACACTCCCAGGCCTAGCACAAGGCTGGCATGGAGCAGGTAACTCAGTAAATATTTGGGAATTAAGAGCTGGCTCCCCAAACACAGCCTCCTCTCTGTGCTGTGAGTGTTCTTTTCCCCCTTAGGGCCCCTACTTCTCCACCTGAGCAAGTCCTGTTCATCCTCATAAGCTCAGTTCAAATGTTACCTCCTCCAGGGAGGCTGCCCTGACCTCTGGCTCTGTTTGCTCTTTCAGTGCAGCACTTATCAGGAGATAAGAGTGCGACGTCTGGACCAGGGCACCCCCAACCCCACCACCACCACCCCCACTCCCCCCCACCAAAGACCTGCAGAGGCGAGGAAGACAATTAACCCATCTGTTTGTCCCCAGCACCCTGTGGGTGTTCAATAAGCATCCGATGGATCAGAGATACACAGAGCCAGGAATGAGGTCAAGGGATGGTCCTGGCCAGAGACTGTCAGGCTCAAGAACTTTGGTTCAGGATCACGGGAAGGGAGAGGATGAAGGCGAGATAGTGTGAGGGGCACCCAGGACCATGCCTACGTGTTGAAATTCATGAAGTGCTGCTCACTGATGGCCTTTCGGGCCAGACATGAAGTCTGCTTGGAGGAGGAGCAGGGCCCCAGGTGAGGGAGTGAGTTCCCAGCACACAACAGCACTGTGTTGGCATCCCGCCACCCCCCCCAGAGCCCGAGTAGCCTCAAGGAGTCAAGCCGCCTCTCCCCGAGCATCACTCCATGGCCAAAAGCACTCACTCAGTCAAGCGAGAGGCACCAGCATTATCAATAAATGATCATCCATGGGATTTGGCAAGGCCTGAACATAGACAATCTAAAAGCATTCCCTCTTCCAACGGGGTCAAGCCAATGAACTCACCTGTTAATGGCCCGCCATCAACACCACCACCTACAGAGAAGCCTCAGCTGCCCCAAGCTCTCCCTCAGTGGGTCCTTCCGGTTCTGCATCTGCAGTGCTTACACTCCAGTGCTGTCCAGGATCCCGCACCTGCTTGCGTGCCAGGTCAGCTGGCCCAGTACAGGCTGTGGGGTGCTGAGCCAATTACCTCTGATCCCACAGCCATCATGGGAACAGAAGGACTGAGCCCACAAGGCTATTAGGACAGCAGCAGTTATACGGCACGCACGGCAGGGAGCACAGAACAAAACAGAGTGGGAAGTCAGAGAGGACATGCCTCTTCCTTTTCTTCATCCTCCCCAGCCCTCCGGACCACGCATTAAGTCTTTTTCCATCCTTCACCTGAGCTACTGCCTCTTCCCTGCCTCAGTCCTCTCCCCTGCAACGATGCCAGAACCATCTTCCTCTGTGGCAGGAGCCATGCTGTAAGCTACACTTACCCAAGCAACACTGAAGCACCTTTTGTGCGGCAGACACTGCCCTGGGGCTACAGACAGAAAGAAAACCGTGGTCCCTCCCAGGAAGCCCAGCGCAGGGTCCATACACACTTCCTGCTGTTTTAGCTAGAAGGTCACTAAGCTAGGACTCTAACTAAACCACTGGTCTTTCCAGCTCACCACCCCATCTCCATCAACCCCCTTCCCTCCCAGCCCACTGCTGGCATAAGGACTGGTAGCAGGAAGTCCCGGCACAAAAAGACTGTCCAGGGTCAGTGAAAGAAACAGTGACCAGAAAATATGATGACTCAGACATCTCCAACTATATGGCTCAGGGCTCTAGTGGAGGAAATGCCTCTTTCCTGCTCAGTACTTCCCTGTAGGTGGCAACCTGAGCAAGATCAGATCCTCACCCAAGAGGGCGTCCTCACACAGAAGCAGAAAACCCAGCACCTCCACCCCCACGAGACACAAGCCCACAGCGCCAGGCTTCCATCCAGCCTTCCGTCCCTGGGCTTGTTGTTCTGGCCTGAATGGAAGGCCCAGAGCAAGGGCCAGCATGACCCCACATGTCCAGCCTGAGACCACCAGGCCCAGGCTGTGAGAAAAAAGCCTGTTCCCAACACACAATGGCCATGTCGCCTCCACCTCCCCTCCCAGATGCCATCACACCAGGCTATAGAACAGGGCAGCCCGGGTGTAGCTGAGGTGGTAGAAGGGACTCTGAAAAAAAGCCAGAGCCAAACAGGAGGAGACAAGGGAATTTGCCACAGTGAATGTAATCGAGGTCATGGATCAAAACTCCCTTTACGCAGGGCACGAGCTGCCAGGATTTAAGCCACTTGTGTGTATAACCGTCAAAGAGGAGAAGGAGACGGCAACTTCAGAGGAAAGAATACAGAGAAGAGTAAGACAAAATCTGGGGAAATGTCACCACATTCATGTCCTGGGGCTACAGCGACGAAGGTCCACAAACTAGGTGGCCTATTGTCCCACAGTTCCGGAGGCTGGAGGTCTGAAATCAGGGCGCTGGCAGGGCCAGGCTCGGTCTAAAGCTTCTAGCGGAGGATCCTGCCTTGCCTCATCCAGCTTCTGGTCACCCCAGGGGTTCTTTGGCTTTGCGGCTGCCCCTCGCCATCTCTGCCCCCCATCTTTGCATGACCCCTCCCTCTGAGTCTTCATGTCGTCCCTCCTCCGTCCATCCCTGGCTCTTCTCACCAGTCCTGTTGGATGATCTAATCTTAACGAACTACAACTTCACTGACCCTGTTTCCACGTAAGGTCACAGCCTGAGGATTCAGGTGAGAATGAATTCTTAGAGGATGCTATTCAACCCTGTACAGACGTCTACCACCCAGTAGAAAGCCGTCCTGCCTAGTTGTCAAAAGAAGGTAGAAGAAAGTACCATGTGAAGGGGTTGGGAACTGGTCACTTCCAGGTGGACAACTCAGTAGCCATGGGACCCTGGATGAGTCAATCAACCTCTCTGAGCCTCTTGGGTCAACTGCACAAGGTCATTTTGAAGGTCGTGTAAGAAAAAGTGCTTTGTTACTATAAAGCTCTGTACGTAGACACGGGTGATGTTTCCTCACCAATTCATCATGCTCTCCCTCAACAGCGCCAAAAAAGACACTGATAACTCTCACTGCCTCCCTGCTAGACCCACAGATTCTGCGACAATGCCCTCTGCACCTGTGAGGCCTACCACGCTAGTCACCTATCAGCTCCCTGGGTGAACAGGGAGCTGCCCTGATCACATCAACAAGCATTTGCCAGCGTACCTTTGCAGAAAGTCAAAGTTGGATCATTTTGTGACTTACAACTTCTAGACAGCCCCCTTAAATAGCTGGGCCAGAGGGAACCCAGTGTGGGGGGGGGCCTGGGGGGTTGTCCTGTTAAGCCTCTGACTGGCTCACCTTCTCCGCTGGTTCAGGCCCCTGCTTGCACTAGGAACTCTGCTTTTGTCTCTTCAAGGATCAGTGTGTAATTCCATCCCTGGAGAGGGGCAAAAGTAGAGTGCCAGAAATGAGATGTGGGGGCTGGACCTCTCCTATAAGGGTCGTGAGATGCAGAACGAGCCAAAAGAATGAGCCCAGCACATGACGAACAAAACTCAGTGCAGCTCTAAGAATCAAGGAGTGCAGGTGCAGGTGGGTCCACCCCTGCCCAGAGCAGATGGAGGGACAACATCTGGGCTCTCGAAATTCTCACAAATCCCAATCTGCAAGGAGCAACTGGCCCTTTACTCTGACAGCACTCTGGGGAAGGACAGAGCCCTCCCCACGTTCCTCTCCCATGCTCCCGCCACCCCATGGGGCAGACTGTGCAGCTCTTTTTACCCTGCAGGTAACTGAGACCCAAAAGAGTAATGGTCCTGCCTTCCCCACACAACTGGCAAAAAGGGGCTGGAAGGGGAATTACAAACACGCAGTGTTGATGAAGCATTAAAGAATGAATGACATGCATAGAATATGTGGCACACAGTAATCCAAAAACACATTCTGAAGGTAATGATTCATTTAACTGTAACTGAAATAATTCTCATGTTCACCTTCCTGGAGTATTCCCGCGCCACTCACCACGTGACACGTACCGGTAAGCACTCTCCAAATGTTAAGTCACTCGATCCTCACAACAGCCCTAGAAGGTGGGTCTTTTTATTGTCACCCATTTTACAGATGAGAAAAGCAAAGCAGAGAGAGATGAATGGATGTGCCCAAGGTGACACAGCTGGCAAGTGACAAAGCCCTTATAATCCAGGTTAAAGCCGTACATGGTGATTATGCCATGTACAAGCTATTGATCATGAGACTATAAATGTAATAAAGTGTTCATCTATACAATTTAATTTCTAGCCAGGCTCTTAAGAAAAAAAAAATCATCCAAGTCCTATAGCTCATAGTCTCAGATCTACAGCACAGTTAGGATGAAAGGCAATGTCTCCCAGCCCCACTGCCGTCCCCATGTCCTTCAACCACCCGCTGCTCCAGGGTGGAGAACAGAACATCTTCTGGAGACAGATGGAAAGAAAGGCTGGACTCAGCAATAATCTGAAATTCATTCTTTGCCTAAGCTGCGGGGAGAAGGAATGACAAGGTATTTTTCTGAAACCAATTTCAAATTACACGGGCAATGTGGAAATTACCTACAGGGCCCAGGCAGGCCCAACCAGAGCTCTGGTGCTATGGGGGCCTGAGTGGCTTTTCGAGGTCTCTGGAGGACTCAGAGGCTGCTGTGGACCTTCTCCATGCATGATGCCCCCACGTCCCATGAAGTGGAAAAGGCCCAGTGTCCTAGGTTACACAAATCTGGGGCCCAGCACTCTCTGAGCCTCAGTTTCCCCCCCTCTGTAAATGGAGGTAACGGCAGCACCCACATCCCTAGGGTGGCCTTGAGGTCTGATGTAATGCATCTCTTTGCAGAGACAAAAAAGCCTGCCAGGCAGGAACCCATTCCATGTGTCAGCAAGGTTTCACTTCTGTGGCCTTTTGAAGTAAATGTGTCCCGTCCTTCTGTCAGATACGTCTGCTCCCAACTTGAGTGGAATTCACCCCAGTGAGGGCCACAAAAGAAAAGTTAGCTCCCACCTGACAGAGATCCACCAGGATCAGGCATTCTCAACAACCCCAGTTCCCCTTCACTGCAGATATGTGAGGCTTAATCCCACAGTTTCGGGGCCTACACCATGTCTTGGGAGAAGGGTTGGTTCGCAGTGAAAATCTTCTCCAGAAAGTTAGCGAATCAACAGAGAGCTACATTTGCACACCTCACAGTGAGCCAAGGTGCCCCTTCTGTCCCCACAGACTTGCACCACATTCCCCACATGCTGCATTCCAGAGCTGTTGGCTTGGGCGGTACAGGCTGCTGCCAGCACGTGCCCACAGTCTGCGTCCTTCTCCTTGGAACTTTCCGGAAGAGGCCCCAACAGAAGTGTCTGTCACTGAAACTGAGCTCAAAAGATTTGGACTCAGAGCAAAGAACCATACACTCTGCTGGCTGGAAGGAACCCCAGAGGTTCATCTATGGCAAGCTCCAGTCCCTAAATTCAGCTCACTCCAGAAATAACAGCCTCTACCCACTCCTAAGTGTGGGAAGAGATCTTGAACAGCATTTCTGAAACTTTGAGGTACATACGAATCACCCAGGATCTTGTAATACAGATTCTGATTCAGTAGGTCTGCCAGGGGAAAGGTGGTGCTGAGATTTCGCATTTCTAACAAGCTCAAGGTGATCCATGGATGCTGGGAGCTCCACAGACACACTCTTAGCAGGAAAAGATCTAGAAGGCTTGCTGCCCTCAGAAGCTCCTGCTTTCATAGGAGAAATGCAGTACGTAGGCAGACTGGGCTAAGACATAAGCTATTTATTTTTCCAACCCCAGTTCTAACCACGATGCCTTTATTTTTTTTAAAAGATTTATTTATTTATTTATTTATTTATTTATTTATTTATTTGAGATCGAGAGAGAGCATGAACAGTGGAGAAGACTGAGGGAGAGGGAGAAGCAGATTCCCCATGGAGCAGGAAGCCCTAGGCGGGGCTCAATCCCAGGGCCCTGACATCATGGCCTAAGCCGAAGGTGGGCGCTTAAACTAACTGAATGACCCAGGCGTCCCACCATCGTGCCTTTAAGATCACAGAAAATTGTTGGGTGGGGGAGTGGATGGTTGCTGATGTGAAGTTCAAGTGTATTATCAAAACAACTGGCAATTAATACACTGTCCTAAAAATGACATATCTTAGTAAAAATGTCCTGGGGTGGGGGGGAACAAAGGAAAAAGGAAGGAAGGAAAGAAGGAAATTAAAGGGAAGGCAGTAAAATGATGAAAAAGGATCTCTGAACCCCCCAAGAGTCTTCTTTCTACCTCTACTGGGACACCTGTCTAACTTGGCATGATTGACAGATGCATCATAGTCCCTCCCAGAAGTGTGTCTCCTGTGTCCCCGCGGCCTGTGTCTCTCATCTCCAAATCCCTGGCACCTAGCACAAGAGCCGGCTCTTGCAGGAGCTCCACAAATGCACATTTTGTGAAACAAATAAGGATAACTGCTCCATTCATGAAGATTTATTTTTAGGTGCCAGACAGAGATTATCTCATTTAAACCTCGTAACAACCTCGTGAGGTCAGTACTGTCATCATCTGCCCTTCACAGAGGCGGAACACAGAGCTCAGGAGGATGGACTAAAATGGCCAGTCACCGAGTCAGTGGCTGGGATGAGGATGCAGGACTCCAGGCTCCTGGAGCCTGAGCTCCTGACCGAGGGAGAGCCAGGCTTGGTGAGGCCTGATGCTTTTCAAGGGGCTCTTTTTCAGAAAAAGCACACCAAAAAACTGCTGCGCAATTTCCAATAACCTACGTCCACGTGGACAAATCACGGGGACCCTTCTTGGCCTTGGACAGGCTATGCAAGGGAGGGAGCAGCCAAGGGTGGTGGTAGTGGGGGTGGGGGGAGGGTGGGGGACGACTACAGCTCAGGCTGCTTCATGACAAAACTGCCTCTGACTTTGACCCATGTGCTGGAAATGAGAAGGAAAGGAAGAGGAAGGAAGAGGAAGAGAGAGGAAGAGATCAGAGAAAAGCAAAAGGAAGGGGGAGGTGGTGGAAACCAGGATGGGACTCTAAAGAGACAGGTGGAAGAGAGAGAGTGGTTGGACGGGGGACAGGCAGAGGTTGAGTGGGGAGCTAAGGCTGCCTCTGGATGAATGGGGGGCACAGCAGTAATTCCCACCAGGTCCCTGGGAGGTGTGGGCCCTCTGCGCCTCCACCTGTAGATTCTGCAGCCTCTTCCTCAGGCACCACAGCAGTCCCTGCACTCCCCGGGGTTCCGAGACCCACCTGGGAGCTGGGCCCAGAGCTGAGCCAGAAGGGTCGAGGAATCACCCCTCCAATATGGCCCCCCCAGCAGCACTATCATGGGGCGCTCATCCCCTGAGTGCCCAGTGAGCAGATTCAAACCTGGAACACAGAGAGGAACCAAGGCTGGGAAAGGCCAGTGCAGGGTGGCCCACTGGCCTCTCACTGTCTGACTGGGGGAGTCCTCCTTCAAAGGGAGGCACCTGCCTAGGTTTTTGCAGCCTGTCCCCCGAACTCACCTATTCTGACATCAGAGGCACTTCACTCTGCCCAGACTTCCACTTCTAAAGCCCACCACCCTAGACGGGGGAGGGCTGGTGCCATGTTGGCTCAAGAGGGCCTCCAGACCTGCCTCGGGTCTCTGCTGCTCAGAGACAAGTCCAAGGCCATAACCACACTGAGTAGCTGAGACGGGGTCACCCATCAGTTAAATCTGCCCCCGTTCTGCTCAGCCACCACTACAGTCTGCCCTGGGCCCTACTTGCCCAGACCACAGACCTGGGGCTTCAGACACTTGTGCTGCATTCAGCCTGTTCACAGGGAGAACCCAATTCGAGTCCCAGCTCTGCCAAAATCTCAGTATGATTTAGGGGCCAGCCACTGCATGTCCGTGAGCTCTGATTTCCTCAACTGTCCGATGGGAACAGAATGTTTCCTCGCGTGTCTGCACGGGAATTAAAGAGATGGCAGGCACCATCTTGAAGGGGCCAAGGCACATGTCTACCCTGGGCTGGTCTCCAGGAGGATTTCAAAACCAAGGAACTGAAGATCTGGATTAGTTTAGAATCTGACACGAACATACTGCGTGATCTTGGGTACGTGGCTTTGCCTCTCTGGGATTTCATTTCCTCACCCACGACATGGAGGAATGGGAGAAAACAGTGATCCGGGTGCCTTCCAGCTCTCTGGTTCTGTGCTTCAAGGTGTCACCTTATATATACCCTAGCCAAGAGGCACCTCCAGCCAAGATATTCAAATCTGTAATCACCCCGAAGGACGGGCAAGAGACACTGGGAAGGGATGCTGGTGGGAGCACTATGTATGAGCCCCACACTCACCAGCTGCACACTGTGGGGGCCAGGGAAGGGCACATAGCTGATCTTCTCAAGGGCAGAAACCGATTGAGCTTTCCAATCTTGTTGTTCCCCACATGGCAAAACAAACCAGTTCTGTGGAGCACCCCAAATGCCTCCACCTTCCACAACCCCAGTCAGAACCACCCACACATGGCAAAGTCCCACGGTGAGGAGAGAGAAAGAGGGAGCCTCCTGCTGTCTATGGCTGGGTGGAAGTCATTCAGGCGGGAAGGCTGTTTTTGCAACATCTTAGGCGTGTCCCCTGTTCTGAGGACAAAGGGCCATGAATGACTCCAGGTGTGTGCCAGCCCCTAGGACAGGTGTCAGATTACAATACACATCATCATTCCAGTTTGGCAACTTCACCCATGAGGTTGTTTTAGTCAACTGGCCTACGGTCCCCAAATCACTCCTGGAATACAGCGGTGGAGGCAGCCAAGGCGCTAAGGGGAGAGGGATGCCGGACACGCGGGACCAAGGCCTCTTCTAGCCAGCGCTGCCCCAGGGCCTCTGACCCGCTGGCCAGCCAGGGCCCGATCCAAGGAGACCCACCTCCTGACCAGCCGCCTACCTCAGCTCCAGGCCATAGAGAAATCTGAAAGATCAACAGACCCAGCATGGTGAGTGTGGGGGCCCTCTGGTCTGAATTTTGGGAGAGGGCAGGTCTCCCCATAAAGGGCCCTCCCAGCAGTCTGAGAATTTTGTAACACCTTCCCATTTAAAAAAAAAAAAAAGAGGTCACACTGCATCACCCCCACATTCCGGCCCTTACAAGTCCCAGTACCCACCTGCCCTCCCCCCTCCCTTGGCCAATAGCCCCTGTACCAGCAAGGAAGCTGGGACCCAAGAGGCCAGGCCTCCCCTCCCCTTTCTGACTATCCCTCCTAAATCCTGCCTGCTCTTTCATCCATGGTCTCCTGGTCTGTTGGCTGGGGGCTGGCACTATTTTGCCAAGGGCGAGTGGCTGTCATGAACAGCCCTCTGCCACTTCCCTGGGGAAACGGACTCCTTTCCTTCTTGAAGCAAACAATAGCTGCCTCAAAGCAATCCAAGGTGTCTGTGGACACCCACTTGGTCTCTTTCTGGGCCCTGCCCTCTCTGCTCCTCCTCAAAACACCTAGAGCTTCTTCACTGTTTTGGGACAAAGAGAATCAATCTCATCTTTCCAGGACAACTGAGGACAGGTTGGGGAATAAATATGATTTGGGTCTGATGTGGAACTCGGGGAATCTTCCTTCTGATTCCTGGCAAAGATGCTGCAGCTACCAGAAAACCAACACAAAAATGACAGAGGAGGGAAGGGGAAAAAAGAGGAAGCTTTCTGTCCAAGGGGAACAGAGGTGATGAGGTCCCACACGTGGCAGTCTCCTGACTCCCTGCCCGAGCACTTCCCATGATGCTCCCCTGAAAAGTCTGGCAAAACTCTAGCCCCAGTGCTGGGGCTAGCTGAGGGCCAGGAAGGGGAAGGGCTTGCCTGCTACTCTGTAATTCAGCCAGGACCGAAGCGCCAGCTTCCCCCATCCCCACCCAAGGAAACACCTAGAAGCTGAACCTGTGTACAGAGAAGCTCCATCCTGCTGGGCTCTCAGGAGAGAAGAGGAAGCAGTGCCTGCCTGCCCAGCTGTGAGCCACTTGTTGGTGGCACTGAGGAGACCGGGGTGTCTCCTGAAAGAGTGATGTATGTAGCAGGAGGCAGTTTCTGAGGCAGTTAACTAGAGCACAAACTACAGAATCAGAAGGTCAAATGGCCAGCTTCCTTATGAGCTCCCTTAAGACACTTTGCTCTTCCTGAGACCCATTTCCTTCCTCTGTAAAACGGAAACATTATCCATACCACCCCTGTGCATGCACACAGTTGGCAGGAAGACTGAATGGGCTAACAACGTGAATAGCTGTGTGAACCGTGAGCCCCGTACAAATCTAAGGTCATGGGACTCCACTGGAGAGGAATCCACTCCAGGGAATGACCTGTGGGTAGCAAGGTCAACAATGGAGCTTCACCAGCCAGGGAAGGAGGCAGGGCAGGTGAGCACACTGCGCTGGGGGGCCAGTCCTGAGGCCCCAGAGGCAAGGCAGCGGTGTGGCCAGCATCCCACCTAGGACCGGGGAGCTTCTGGCCCCTGAGCTAGCCATTAAACCACCTGTGCCTAATAATCCAGTCACTCCCTCTAGTGAGGCTAGGACAAGCATAGCTCCCAGCCCTGGGGAGCAGTGAAACAACTCATGCCCAGGCCCGGCCCTCTCTTCCCCTGCCCCTCCCTGCCTCCTCTCACCCCTGCCGGCCCCGCCCTGCGCAGACTCCAGTCCTGCATGGTTGCTACCTCATAGCAGTGGTTCTCTCTTGAGAACTGGGCACGACTGGGTGGGCCCAGTGAAAGCAGGAGCTGAGGAAGGCCCTGGGCAGAGGTCTGAGCCCAAGCTCTGTCCCCAAGGGGAACATGTCCCTTGTGATCTCGGCTGCAGCTGAGCCCCAGAGGGAAGCCTGCCCATCCTGGTCTTGACTCCTTACTGCCCACGAGACCCCAAACATACCAAGATGCCACCGGAGCAGAGTGTTACACACCTGAGGTCAGTCCTGGCCCAGCTGCTCCCAAGGAAGCAGGTCCTCCTTACCCTCTCCCCCTTTCCTTGCCAGCTGGTTCAGCCCAAGGGGGTTGCTAGGCTTGGCTGGGCTTAGAAACATGGCAGGTCAAGCAGGCCTGCCTGTGGCAGTGGGGGGTCTCGGAGCTCGGAGAGGCCCACCTCAGACAGGCTGAGTCAGCAGCCCACTGGGCTCTGGAAAGACCCTAGAAGGCAAGATAGACAAGGAAAGGCTAGGTCCCTGCCTGCTCCCCTCAATAGCTGGGCAAGGGGCTGGATGCTATGACCCCCAAAGTAGCTTGGTCCACCTAACCACTGAATCAGCCCCTATAACTGGCCAGCCTCCAGGCAGGAAGAGGGGCAAAAAAGTATAATGCCTACATTCTGCACTGTAGCTTCCCAAAATCCAGAAGAAGGATAACTCCTTAAGCAAAGGATCGTGAGAGAATGTGGCAAGTCTAATACCAGGGAGGACTGCAAGATACCCCTAGAGCAGAGAAGGCAGGGAATTCTCTCAAGGGCAGTCAGGAAGGTATCCCAGAAGAAAGAGGACCTTGCACTGGACCTTGAAGGATGAGCAGGCTCTCTCCGGGCAAAGACAGCAGGAAGGATATCCCAGACAGAGGGAACGGCATGTGAACAGTAAGAGTGACAGTGTGGGGGGCCAGGAGGTTATGGCTGGAGCAACGGGCACCAGTGGCAGAGAGGAACACAGCTGAGGGCTGGATCCCCCCAGGGCAGTCACGCAGGCCCTAACATCCAGCTTGGGTTCAGGGTCCCCGCAGAGCCATGGAGCTCAGTGGGGCCAGGACAGGGAAGGTGTCCCAGTGGCTGCTGGAGGCTCACACTCCAGGTGGAACCATGTACAGAAGTTGGTACAGGCTACCCTTCCCCACCAGACAGGGCAGCAGGCATCCAGCTCCATTCATTCATTCCACAAAATAGGCAGCAGGCCTCCTCTGTGCAGGTCCAGCCTCGCTGGGAAGAGAAAGCAGACGCGGGTCCTGCCCTCACGGAGCTCAGAATCCAGAGGGGATGGAGGGCAGGAAAGGACAGTCACACAAACTCACAGTTAACTAACAACTGACACATGCGGTGTGCTGAAACACAACAGGAGCTGAGAACTTGGGCAGGGATGTGGCCTTGCCAGCAGTCAGGGGAGCCTGGGACACACAGCAGCCCGGAGGGTGAGATGAACGGCCTGTTCCAGGCAGAGGGAAACAGCAGATGTGAATGTGGAAGCACATCCCTCAGACCCCTTCCACCACCCAGGGTGCTTCCCCTGAAGCCTTTGGGTAGAGCTCTGGCCAGGCACCTGACGGGGAGAAGTGTCTAGTACTCAGGTCTCCTCCATGCCCCTGGCCTCTTTCACTCCAGTCTTCCTTGTGCATGGCTGCGAAGGCCAGCAGTCACAGGCAGCAACCTCCCTGCACTCTCTAGTTCTTTGACACAGCCTAAGAGGATCTGGGGAGCTGATTCCAAGGGGGGCAGGAGGATAAGGGATGTAGTAAGGGGGAAGATGGGGCAAGAGACGAAAACCAGGACTCAGGAACTCTAGACAACTTTCCAACCCAGGAAGGCAGGAGACATACACTCTCAGGCCTGAGAATCTGCATTTAAGATTTCCCAGCAGCTCCCCCCAGCCTTCCCTATTGCTCAGATGAAAACATCTACTCAGTAAAACCCCTCAAATTCCCACGAAATGGTTCCCCAAGACAGTGAACCCCCACACACACAACCTAAATTGTGTTTATCTGCCACAGTTCTGTTTAAACCTATTGCCACCAGATGGTGAGCTTCTTGAGGTCTGGGTCTTTTCCACCTGTTGGCCCCGAACCTAGCACAGGGCCTGGCACATACCTAGCACAGGGCCTGGCACATAGCAGGCAGAGGGCAAATGTTTGTGAGCGAATGACAAATGACGGAAGACTGAATTCCCATAACCAGCTGATTTATCTGACACTGATAGCGAAGTTAGCCAAGTTCAACTGGAAAAGATGCCAGATTCTAGCAGAGGTGTTACCAAGGTGGGGTGAGGAAGGGACAGGCCCAAGCCTGCCTGGAAACCCCAGGGAGGAGAGAGTCTGAGCAGAACCAATGTGGCAATCCCCCTGGGACGTGCTTACCTCCACCTCCCAGGCTGCAACTCTATCACAACTACAGCAGAGAAATTAGTAAACAAGCCTCAAAACTGCAACACCCCTTCCCTACCACTCCCTCCTGAAGCAGCTGCCAGGTCCCCAGCATAATCCACATGCAACCAGAAACTCTCATAGGGGAGTGGGTGAATGGAATGCTTGAGGGAGAGGGCGAGAGACAGGTGGCACCTGTCCAGTGCCGAAGCAGCAGTCTCCCATCACGACATGTCCTGCACACCTGTCTGGCCAAGCCCACCATAGCTCCAGGCATTTCCTGTTATCTCAATTTCTTCCTTTATAATACGCATTCTCTCATTCACCCAGCATGTGTTCCTTAAGCATAAACTACATGCTAGGCATTGGCAAGACACCTGAAGATTCAGAGAAGAATACACACAATCAAAGCTCTCAGTTCCATGTACTCCACAGATGAACAGAGACAGGACAAAGTGCTTCCCCCACCCCGGGCAGAGCAGGCCACTTGCTGACCCACAGATGTCCACATGGAGAAGATAATGCAGCTGAGGTCACCCCTCCTCACCTCCATCCCATTTCCACCCTGACACTGGGGCCTTCGTTCATAATCACATCTCTGATCCCTAGGGAGGAGGGCATCGCCAGGCTGCCGGGAGCACCTCTCTTGGTGGGTAGGACTCCCTGGTGGTCTCAAAAGAATGACAACAGCAACATCTCACCCCTACCTGAACACAGCAAGTGCTGCATTTTGCAGCTTAAGAAGCACAGTCACAGCCAGATTCTCCCTGAGTCTTACACCAACTCTCGGAGACACCGTGCTCTTCATTCCACAGATGAGGAAAACCCAAGGCTCAAGAGGTTGAGGACTTAAAAGGGTCACTCCACCAAGAAGAGTCTGGACAGGATCTCTAAGCTCTGGGACTTCAATATCAAGTGCCCAGAGTTTCCATTATGCTCTCCTCCTCCTCCAAGATGTGACCCTATAGACCTGAATCGGAGACTAGACCTTGAAATTGAACTTGCACTAGTAACTACAGAACCATCTCCCTACCTAGAAGGTGATCTACTTTATAATATAAAGTGTGTGCTAAGTGAAGACTGTACAGCTGATAGAGCCAAGTGGAGGGAAGATGGTGTCCTATCTGCCAGGAGACTTCATCCCTCACTAGCCTACCAAAGGTCATGAGAAGGAAGTGAACACACAGACAAGAGAAACCAGTGGGCAGAATTAACTTGGACTTTTTTCATGAAGACTAAGGAAGTTTCCTACCCAGTGCTGCTTAGGAAAACAACCCAAGTTGCCATGAGATCATTAAGGATAGAAAATTGATTTAGAGAGGAAATGATAACTAAATCAGGCTTAGGACTAGTCTCCTCTGTGGGAGGGAGCAACAGACACTCCACGTTAACAACAAACAAGCTCTTTCAAGTCACGCCCTCAGGAAAGGACTTTAGAGGTCTTCTCAAAGTAGAGGTCGGCATTTTCCCCAAATCTGTTTTGGCCTCATAACCCATTGCCCACTGAAATCTAACATAGAACATCCATGTGGAAAAGAGCCTGGGACCCCCATCCACTCCTGTCCTGCTTCCATCGTCTTGCAACAACCTCAAAGGTCTCCACCAAGTCCCCTGGGAGGCCAGAGAGCCTTTCTCTGGCCTTGTCCTGGTCTACGGTAGACAGCTACACGGTCCAGCTTCTACTCACACACCTTCTGTTGCTTAGATGATCTTCCCTTCACCGAGAGAGAGAGAGAGAGAGAGAGAGAGAGAGAGGGGTGTCTTTCTGTAATATGCCCCCACCACACTGATCCTGAGCATCCCTTTTGCTGCTTCCTTGAGGTGTCCCTACCCATTTTAAAGGACCACATTTGTGCTACCAAAGGTCTTTGCTCTTCTGGCCTGCAGCCTCTTCCCTTTGTTCATAAAGAGGTCACAGAGGTCACATGACATCATCTCAGGAACCCTAACTCTCCCAGCTCCTCTCTGCCCAGAGCACTCCAGGGCCTGACTCCCTCTTGAGGGCAGGCCCCTGGCCCCGGGAAATCACAGCAATAGCCATCTGTGCAGTGCCTGGTACACATGTGCGAGCCTCTTCCCACAGATAACAAAGGATTTGTGAGTATGTGCTAGACCAAGCACTTACTAGGTTCCACGGTAATAGTTACTAATTACCAATAAGAAATAGTAACATGTATGCTTCATGGGCACAAGGTCTTTGCCTTTTTCATTCACTGCTGTATAACCAGCCCCCAGAACAGGGCTTCGCCATACGGATAAAATAGTCTTATTACTGTTGTTGTTTTTAACATTGGCATTTAGTGCATTTTTACTGTATACCAGGCAATGTGCTAGAGAATATGCATATTCTGGTCTCATTAAGAAGACTTAGAGTCAATCGTCTCTCTCTCTCTCTGTCTCTCTCTCTCTCTGTCTCTCTCTCTCTCTGTCTCTCTCTCTCTCTCTCTCACACACACACACACACACACACACACACACACACAGGGAATCGAGGCTCCCAATGGTTGAACACCTGCCCTGCGGCCTGTGCTCCGTCCACAGCCTCCCCTAGCCAACCACAGCCCGGAGAGGAAGCCCTCGCACGGCCTCACAAAGTTACTGAGTGGGCAGGAAAGTGGTACAAGGGAGCTTCAGCGATGTCACCGCCCAGCGCTAGGTGCAGAGGAGCCACTGGGCACGGCAGCAGCACTCCTATGGGATCCCAAGTTCGGAGTTCACAGGAGACCCGGGAGTCACTGAGAATGTTTGCCAGGAGATGGCTGCTCTTCGCTGTGGCAGCCAAGCTGGGCCCCCAGAGGCTGCTTCCCCGGGAGCGACTGGAACAAGTGAGAACACTCAGCCCTGCCCTTGAACAGCACTGCCACGCACACCTTTCTCGAACGCTGTGTGCAGCTCTGCTCCCCAAGCCTCTGGGGTAACTGAAGCTGAGGGCACGAATGCTTGAATGTTAAGAGTCCTCAACTCCCCTATATGCCAAGCCCTGAGTCAGGTACACCACCTGTGTCATCTTGATTATCCATACTTACAACCCCAGGAGGCAGATCACACTCTACCCATTTTATAGATGATGAAACTAAGTCACTTACCCAGAAACATATGGCTCATGAGGGGCAGAGCTGGGTTCAGGCCAGAGCTCCTAACACAGAGCTCAGAAGGAACAGGGACTGGGTCAACCCTCATCTGACCAGTGTGGCTGAGACCCCTCGAACTGTGAAGACCATCTGAGGGGGACCGTGAACAAATCTGTAAAATCAGGAGAGGACCAGGCAGGGTTCCTGTGGCCTTGAAAAGGCACCTCGTCACTGGCAGCTGGAGCCCCTCCCAGAACCTTTCTCACTCTCCAGTTTTATCATGGACTTGTCATCTCAGGGTCCCAGAGATGTTCAGTGATTTGCCCAAATTACCTGTTCAGCAGGTAAATTGTAGAGTTCCACCTCAGAATGCCAGAGCCCCTCTTCCCTCTGCACCACCTCACTCCGCAAAATTTAAAGGATAATTCAGAACAAGGAGAAGAAAGCATGATTTTTTTAAGGCAGGACAAACTCTGTGGGATTCTTTTATAAACATCAGACCACGCCTCAGGTGGCAGCTGTTTAGTTCAGGTAAGTGGCAGCATTTAGAGAATGCCCCCCTCCCCAAGCTTTAAGATCCAGCAGCCCCTCCTAAAGGCAAACTCCTGAGAGTCCCTGTCAGGCAAACCCCTGCAGGTCACCGTTGGTCCTAGTGGCCTGACTCCCGATGGCTCTCTCGTGTCCCCTTCAGCCACTGCCCACACACCACCGTCAGCTGTGCAAAGTGGGGCGCATCTTCCTTCCCAACAGACCCTCCTGGGAGAGAGGGGGCTACATCAACCCCCTACCCTACGGCAGAAAGAAAGTTGAGAGAAGTAGAATTGTGGAGAACTCAAGCTGGAGAGAACAGCTTCCTTCCCCCAGGCACCAGGAGAAGGACATTACAGGAGTTACAGTTAACAGCAGCATCACCCAGAGGCAAGTTCAACTCAACCCCATGGGGCCATGCACTGATACCTCACTCCTGCCCTTCACATGGGCTCGCCTTGTGACCTGGGGAGAGAGAGAACACGGCAACTCTGTGCCTCAGTTTCGCCATTTGTGGAACAGGGATAGTTACACCCGCACCCTCTCCCATGGCCCTACCTGGAGTGGAGAGCTGTGCCTGGACACAAAGGCTGATCCTTAATGGAGCCAGCAGGCTGGCAGTGGGACAATGGCAGGCCACCAGACACCTCCCGGCTGCCCCAGGCCCTGCCCCGGAGTCACTGTGCCCTACAATGGGGGTCGAGGTGCTCAGCTCAAATTGCCAACAGGTCAGCACCTCTGTGGCTCAGAACAAGGCCCAGCAGTTTCTCATGTAGCCGCCACAGCTGAGGTCAGTCCTGAAGGAAAACGCACTGTTGGGATGCCTCTCGCCAGACAGAGAAAGGGAGAAGGTTCGCCGAGGTCCCAGCATGTGAGAGCTGAGCCACCTGCCTGTGCGTGGCCCAGGCAGGGGGATGTGTCTGGAGACAGGCTACTCGTTCAGAGGACCCTTGAGAGACAACATGATGTGCCATTTCCGAGATCTTTCCATGCACTCAGGGCCAGGCCCGTCTCGGGGAAACTCATACCCGTCGCTCTGCTGACTCACAACCACCGCGCCCTCACGGCCCCTCTCCTCGCCTTACCTGTCATGGCTGAAGCACCCAAGACAGGGGGTACCTCCCCCAGCCTGGTAAAGGCATCCAACTGCCCTCTCCCCCGCTGCAGGTAGAGAGCACACAGCCGCCTACTGTTGGGTTGAGAGTGGAGAGCAGGGTCAGGGTCAGAGAGCAGTGGGGGCACCCTCAGAGCAGCCCCCAGAACACCTGAGCCCGCCAGCAGCCCAGTCCCGCTCTGAGTGCCGACTCAGAGAAGACTCTGGGTCTCCTGGCTCACCAGAGAACTTTCCCCACCCACTCCCCTGGGTTTCCCCCCTGCTGTGTCCCTAGCCTAGGCAACCTAGCTGCCACCTGCCAGGGCCACAAAGGACCTGTTTGTCCCATCACCTAGCAACAGTAGCATCTCTGCCTCTAGGTTTTCCCTGAGGGACCACAGGAAGCCCCCACAGGAGCCTGAAACTGCCGCACACCAGAGCAGAGCCAGAAAGCCCCCTTCCTGCGACCCCCTGCTTTTCTCCCTTCCTCGGCACCCCAGTCATCTGGGCTCTGCCCCTACTGACTTCTTTCCAGAACAAGGAAGCTCAGAGTCAGCAGTGCAGAGAGGAAGAGAAAAATAAGGCCCAGAGGCAGGCAGCTTGGCAAGGAAAGCAGACAAAGGAGCTGGCCAGGCTTTCTGCCCCTGTGGCCTCTGTGAGCTGCCACCTCTTCTTTGCCTCATTACGAGCCTGGTGTAGCACCTGCCTGTTTCAGTGTGTAACTCTCTCTCTCTCTCCTCTGCTTTACTATCTCTGAAAGAGAGTTCCCAATTACCCTAGGGACCTTGAAGTTCAGAGAGATTGAGGGGTGTGCCCAAAGGCACCCAGCAAGTCAAAAGACAAGGCAATATGAGAACTTACACTCCCCATGCTGGTTCTTTGTGTCTTCTCTACAGCACACTTAATCCTCAACCTCATTTAAAAATAAGAGCTGCCTGGTGCCCGGGTTCATCACCTCTGAGCTAGAAGATGAAAGCTGCTCTAAACCCAACCAGGATTCTCCAAAATCTGAAACACTGGGGCTTGAGGGTAAATAAAGGGAGGAGGAGGAAGAGCTGAGAAGAGGGAGGAAGAAGGGGTGCTAATAACAGTGAAGCCCCTGCTAGGCCCACACTGCCGTAGGTCCTTCCCCAGACAGACTCTAGGAGGGAGGAGTGCTTACCCTTGCTGATGGAAGACTTGGCAGAGCCAGGAACCAAGCAGGGATGGGTTTGCCTGGGGAGGGCTGGGGAGGTGCTGGGGTAATCTCTGCATATCAACGGGGAAGGGCAGAAAGGGGATGAAAACAATAGTCTACAAAGTCCAAAATCCTGTCCCCCAAGAGCTGGATCTGTTCCTGACTTGCTCTGAGGCCACTTAATCTACAGGAGGTTTGGTCTTCTCTTCTGGAAAATGGGAATAATTTCTCAGGGTGGTTCTGAAGATTAAATGGGACAGCATTTATGCAAAATACTGTAAGCTCTGTACTCATCCCCAAATGCAGTAGTTACTTGTTCTGCCTCTACATGTGGGTCTCGGATTAATGTCTTTCTGCGACCAACAACCCACTGAAAAGCTGGGAAAGATAATTCTCTGAGCAAGTCAGGCAATCAATAATTTTCAGCTTTCTAACACCTACCTTCTAACTTCCTCCTCCACACTCCACCCCCACCTCCTCCACCTGGGCCCTTCTGGGCTCTGGGGGCCCAGGCATTCCTGCCCTCCCATTATAACCCAGGAGCTTCCTTTCCAGATGAACCCCTAGGTCAGACAGGGGTTGGGCTGGGCCCATGAGTCAGGGCCCCACAGCGGACTGAATCAACACAGCAGACAGGCCTGACCCAGCCAGCAACCCAACAACACAGGAAAGGCTGGTGCCTTGGCTGGGTCTGGGCTGGTCCTGGGCTGTGGGAGCTGTGGCCAGGGGCTGAGTTCAAGTTGGGGATACACTGAGACACCTCAACAAAGCAGGAGGTGCACAGTTGGTGTTTCGTGGTCTCTCAAGTGCCTCCCCTCCACCAACTCTAGGGCTAGACGTTTCCCTGGTCTGGGAAACTAGGAAGTTGACAGGAATGGTCCCCAGAGATCCCTTTGTCTTTACATCCCATGATCATGGCAGGGATGGCGGATGGCCAGGTTTCTGAATGTTACCTGGTAAGATTCTTACCTCATCTCTCAGCCCCATCTCTCCCCCCGCCACCCCCGTCTCGGGATGGATTCTGGGCTGAAGGGCAACACGGCTGCTATGCATTTCCGTCCCCACCCTGCTCAGAAAGGTAACTGATACTGCTATTCCCCAGTCTCCGCTCATAAACCTCAATGTACCCACCTCCTTACCCATGACCCTGGAGGCTTGTGACCTTCCGCAGCTCCTCTTCCTAGAAGTTTGGCAACCCATCATGTCTGATCTCACTATGTTGGGAGATGTTTGTCAGAGAGGCTTCAAGAAAGCCAAGGAGCAGGCCACTCAAGATCTCAGGCAGCATGAGAGTTAGAGTAGAGCACGGAAGGATGGGAGGATAGGAGCTTGACTCCCTGGACCCCTCAGCACAGCTGGGAGACTGCTTTTTTTTCCCTCTTCAAACCTCGAGAGCACACCACTGGATGAATCATAATCCTGGATCCATGACATTTGCCACTCTTGGCCCACACAGGGCCCCCCTGTAACTCTTCAGCTAGTTAGATGGCTTTAACAATGCAGTAAGCCTCCCTAATTCACCACCCCAAACAAATGCTGCATCTAACCAGGAGATACCCTGCCCACACACCCACACTCCTCCCTCCACCGCCCCGCCAAGGGAGCTGGGCAAGTCTCTCATGTGTAGGAATTCAACAAATCTTGATTCTACATCTTCACCAGGCCAGGAATATGCTAGAAGCCCCCCTGGAAAGTAAGCCTTATCCCAAACCCCATGTTTACCATTTCCTAGCTTCCTTATGAAAAAGATTCTGTGTTACATGTAATCTTTTGGGGATTTGCTTTTTACTTTAATGTTAAATTACTAATGTCATCCATAGGATTTTGTGGTGCTGTAGTTCATTTGTTTTGACTACAGCATAATATTCCAACGTGTGAATGAATGTACCAGAGTCAGCTTCTTCAAGGCTGGCCTGGGACTGAGCCCTGAAACCAAGATATTTTCCTTAATTCTTTCACTCAACAAATATTAAATACCCACTCTAGAGGCACCTGGGTGGCTCAGTCAGTTAAGCATCTGCCTTCAGCTCAGGTCACGATCTCAGGGTCCTGGGATTAAGCCCTGCACCGGGCACCGTGCTCAGCAAGGAGCCTGCTTCTCCCTCTCCCTCTGCTGCTCCCCCTACTCATACTCATGCTCTCTCTCTCTCCCTCTCTCTCTCCCTCTCTCTTTTTCTCCCAAATAAAATCCTTTTTAAAATAAATAAATACCCAGTCTGGGCCAGGTATTGTAGGAGACACCAGGGATGCCCTAATTACCAATTAGTCACAGTCTCTGTCATTCTAGCTTGTAGTTTTGATGTAGTTTATTTTCTCTGTTTTCAAAAAGGTGTGGGATGTTTTCTCTATAAGCACTATTCAGTGGGTCGCAATTGAAAACATACTAGCTAAAGGGGTACTGAGGTCACTCCTGTTCACAGATGAGGAATCGACAAAGTGCGGGCTGTAAGCTTCTTTTGTTCGCTCTGTGTCTCGGCCTCCAGCACCACACCAGGCCCATCAAAGACATACAGTCAATATTTGTTGAATTAATAATAAACAAGAGGCTTGCCCTACCTACCTCAACTAATGCAGGCATGTGAGCACAGGCAGACTCAGTGAGAAAGAATGAATTGATGGGGAAGGGCCACTCAGTGGCTGTTCCTGACACCCCTCCAACCTGCCCCTTGCGCAGCCTTCGCCTCTCAGCAAATATCCTCCTACCCACTCCCTGAAGACCCAAGAGCATCCAATCAACTGGTGAGGACTACTGCTTTGACCTCCCAAGCATGGGTATCCTTCCCCACCACCACCCTCCTTCTCCTTCCTCTTGTCATTGCCGGTCTTTGTTCTGTCCGTCCGACACCAAGCTTGCCTCTCCCCCCTGGCATTCAGATCTCAGCCCACAGTCTGTCCCTAACCACCCTGCCCCCTTCCCTAGGCCTCCAGCTCTAAGTATCCACCAGGTACTGGCTCCCATCACCCACTTCACTCGGCACGGCATTCATCCCTCCAGCTTTATCTGTTCACACCTGTCCTCCCCTCCTCCCCCCACTCCCCACCCGCCAGAAGTGAGGGCAGGGCCTGGCCTGGCCTGTCTGGGCAACTCTGCCATCCTACTGCACTTACTTCCTATTTGTCTTTGAATCCACAGCTCCTAGAGCAGAGGCTTGTCAAACAGTTCTCTGAATACTTAATTACTTACTGCTATCCCTACTGGTTATCAGACAATTGGGATCCTTTTGAGCCTTGAACTTGAATGAGTCAGACAAAAGAATTTTGTAAACTCTTATACGATGATTGTAGGTAGATTAAGTACTGTTGATACTATTATTACCCAACTTGGCAGCCACAGCAATGTAGGACTTATTCTCATCTTTACCCTGGAAAGAGTCCCCCCCTCCAGACCCTAAAGATGGCAGAGGACAGGGGACTAGGAATGATCCACAGGGCAGAGCCCAGAGTCCAGTTCCATTTAAAGCAGCTCTCTGGTCTTTCCTGGGTAAGAGCCCAGTGCAAAACTCTGAGGGCGCAAAGGCCACAAGAAAAAAAGGATGACTGCCCAGTGGGAAAGTTCTGCAGCAAATGCTGGGGGGCCTGGGAGAAAAGGGAGCACACCTGTGTGAGCCAGGCCTTCCCACTACATAGCTCCCTTAAACCTCACAGTAGCACTTTACCACCTTCCCCACTTTACAGAGGGGGAACACGAAGCTCAGAGAGCTTAACTATCTCACACCCAAGACTCACAATTGAGACACAGAACCTATACTCCACTCAGCCCCTGCAGACTCCAGAGCCCACTGGCTCTGCAACAACCCCCAGCCTCCCAAGGCCTCATGACACCAAAGGGCAAAGCCAGGCACGTCCCTCCAGCAGATTTCGGGAGGAAACAGAGTTTGGGAGGAAAGAAAGGAGCTCCTTCTCCCAATGACTATGTCTGCCACACTCAGCCAAGGAAGCAAACACCCAGGAATGCCCTGCCAACCATACCTAATCTGGGACACCCACCCAGAGGTTAGAAGAAGCCTATCACCCCCAAATGGGACTAGAAAAATTCCCAGGCAGAAGAGAGTCCTGCAGCTCCTCCACCTACCAGTGGAACCTTTATGACCTCTGCACCCCAGGCACACAAGTCCCGGGATGGAGACCCAGACCCCAGGCAGGCCTGCCGCTCACCCAGCCCCAGGACTTGAGCTCCTGGAGCAACTGGAAAGGAACAAAGAGAAGAGAGGTTTCTGGGAGGCATGAGAGTGAGGCATGAGCCTTGGAAGTCCCCTCCCCTTATCCTTTGCTTTGCAGGAAAGGGGGTGTATGGATGTCATATGTGAGCATTGTGTGCACAGCTCCAGTGTATGACCCTATGTGGCTGTGAGTGTGCTGAGTGCACACGTGCAGTGGTGTAACTGGAAGAACAGAGGCTTGTGTTCGTTTATGTGTGTCCATGGTGACCTAAGAGTACACTTGCAGAAATACCATAGTGCTCTGGTAGTGTTTTGTCTTTGTTTGCTCTGTTAAGTTTAACATATATTTAGTAAACTACTCAAATCTCAAGTGTACCCCCCAGTGAACATTAAACATATGTGCCCCATGTAATCAACACTTAGAACAAGATCTGTAAGTTTTCCAACATTCCAGAAGTTTCCATTGTGCTGCTTCCAATAACTGCCCCACTTCCCCAGCCAGTGGTAATCACTCTTCTGACTTGTATCACCACAAAACAACTTCACCTTTTAAAATCTATATATATGAAATCATACAGAGTATACTCTCTTGCATCTAGTTTCTTTCCCTCATTATTATGTCTATGAGATTAGTCCATAGGTCACTACACTTAGCACTAGGTTATGTTTGTTCTTGAAATATATTCCATCATATGAATATACCACAATTTATTTATCTACTCCACCACTGATGGACATTTGGGTTTTTCTGATTTGTAGCTATTACGAATGCAGTTACTACAAACATCTGTGTACAGATACTTTGCTAGACACACTCATTTCTCCTGGCTAATTCCTGGGTCACAGAATCCTAGAATAGTCACATAGTTAGATTTAGCAGATCCAGCCAGGCTGTTTCCCAAAGTATCTGTACTAATTTATACTCCTGACAACAGTGTAGAAGAGTTCTAATATTCCACATCCTCATCAACATGTAGTACTGTCAGTCTTTTTAATTTTAGTCATTCTGGTGTCCATGCAGAGATATCTGACTGTGATGTCAGTATGCACTTGCCTGGTGAGCCGTGATATTGAGCATCTTTTGGCACTTATTGGCTATTGAAGTAACCCCTTTTGTGAAGTGTCCGAGTTTTTACAGAACCAAAGCTATCAAAGTAAACAAGTGGTTGACCAAAACAGACGGCAGAGCAGAATCATCCTGAGAAACTCAGCAATACAACAACCAGCAGCCTGTCATTTCCACAATCACTAACTACCTGCTACAATTAGTCAGCTAGTTGTACTGGGTAATATAGATGCATAACTGAGTTGTCTATTTTGAACCAGTAAGGTATCACTGAGCCCCCCAACTTAGATTCAGCAGGGAGAAGGGGATGCAAATAAGAACCAAGAGCCTCCCCTGGGCCTTTAGCCCCAGCCTGAGAGGTTCCCTTTCTCAACTCACTGTTTTTCCTTCAATTACAGGATCCTGACAGCGATCAACCCCTGAACAGCCTTGGTAAGCTCAGGCCCAGCTTTGCCTTGTCTGCCTCAGCCTCCAAATTTCAATCAGTTACCAAAGAGATAACCCCTCTTGTGGGTCCCTCGCCACAGAGGGCTAAACACTATGGAAGATCTCCATCCACCTACCCATTCATCCTTCAACAAAAATATATTAAGCAACTCTAAGGTCCAGGATAATTCTAGAAGTAGGAAGCATGGTCTCCAGGGAAACAGGACCAACAAACCTAAAACCCCAAGAGCGGGGATTCATTCTCCAACTCATTCATTAAGTTACTCACTTTCTTACTCATTCAACAACTCTATGAGTGCCTGCCACATGCCAGGTTCTGGGCTAGATGCTGGACTAAAACAGGAGGTAAGGCAGCCAGAGTCCCTACCCTCACGGAGCTGTCAGTCTGACTCGCACTCACTGAACAAGATGGACAAAGGTATTTTCCCTGGTAGACTAGAAAATGGTAAGTGTTTGCCTAATTTATGAGGGAAGAATAATTTAAGAGATAAAGTGTTCCCAAATTTAAGGGTTTTTTTCCCCCTCCCATTCCATTTTGTTAAACCATTGAGAACTACTCCCGACAGCCTGCTGGATCCACAAGACAAGTGAGCAAAGCACAAAATAATATGACAGACCCACAAGGAAATAACCAATCCACTTGCTGCAACAATTTCAGGTCCCTACGTTAATAATGATCACAAAGAATGTAATCTTCCTCGAGTAAGATGGTGCCTAGTTTATACTCTGGAATTCGACAGACCAATAGACCCTCGTGTCCCCAGAGAACACTGGACATCTAAGGGCTCCACCATCTGAGTAAGTCTGAGAATCACCAAACCAGAAAACAAGTTAGATTTGCTACCAATGCCCATGTGAAGGAGCTTGAGAAGGAGCGATCAGAGATAATAGTGTCATGGGTAAGGCAAGCTTTGACAAGGTCCCCACAGGAGTAAACAATCACGAAACAGAAGGAAGTGATGAGGGTTTCAGTGGTGAAGGGAAGAGCAGGAGCAAAGGTTCAGAGGCAGGAATAAAGGCAGGTAGGTGTGCAAGGACCAGGGCAGAAACTGTCCATGTGGTACAGAGGACTGGCAAGGATTAGCAGTGGGAAGTCCACATGGCCCCAAATCACGCTGCCTTTGCAAGTCTGGAGAAGAGTGTGGTTGGTTTAGATCCAGAAGTCATGGAGGGTTCTCGAGCGGGGATGTGACAGGATGACAGCCATATGCTGGAAGGCGCTGTCCCACAGGGGTGGGCAGGACCGGCTATAGGAAGGAAGGGTGGCAGGCCGGGAGGCTCTTCATAGCTCATGGTGGCTTTGTCAACTTTAAGTATGAAACATAAACCCAGAAAACTCTACGCTTCCTGATGCTGTTCTCCCTGAGAATATCAGGGAGGCAGAAGACATCAGGACCTGGACAGGGGAATCTTATCAAGGAGATCCTAAGAGTTGAGGCACCTCTGAGAAAACAAGCCCTCCACATGTCCCCAGCAGAAGGGGCTCAATAAATAAATCAGACATGAAGAAGGGATGAACAGAACATCGCCATGTCCATGGCCACAGGAAAGAGGACAGCTCTGCACAATGACTGATGGAAGCTTCAAGCGATACCTGCTAAGATTGAGAAGCTCCCTGGTGCCTGCTCCTGACCGGCAACACCAGCCTACACCCCAAGGGCCTGAGCTCTGTGTCTGAGGCTTAAATTCTCCTTCTGAGGAGATGCAATGTTTCCTACACTTTCCCTTTCTACAGATTCAATGATATCAGCACTTCCCGAGCACCCGTCTCTGGCTGGATGCGATCCTTTACTCTAGAAGAGCTGAGAAGAGAACTTGAGACAGACATACAACCAGCCCTCATTCGAGCCAGGAAATGAGACCTGCAACAAATATGGAAAGGACGTGCTTCAGAGATCAAGCAAAGACCGATGCATGTATTCACTCAGCAAATACTTGTTGAGGCACCTAGGATTCAGCAGCGAACAAGAAAAAAAAAAAAAGAAGAAAAATTCCTTATCTTCAGAGTTCACTTCAGAAAGGGATGGGAGGGGACAGAAAATATATATATAATATGTAAAATATACAGTATGTAAAGAGCTGGTAAATGTTTTTAAAAATGGGGAAGAAGGAAAATGGAAGATTACCGTTCAAAAAGAGAGGTCAGGAAGGCCTCACAAGGAAGGTGACCGACCAAACCATGGGGAGGTAAGGAGAAGAGAGCTGACCTAACGCCTTCCAGGGACTCAAGGCTGCCAGACTTCCTGCCCTAGCTTGCCCTGGAGAAGTCCCGTGCACCTGTCCCAGCTTACTGCCTGCAGGGAGAGAGGATGCAAGAGGACATATCTCAGATACTTTCTGAGAATTTAACTTTTCAAATCCAGCCCTGGTACCATATGGATAACCATATGAAATAGACAATATAGTTATTACTACCTCTGTTTTAGGCATCTCTAGGCTCCTACCTGGTCTCCCTAAACCCAAACTCTTATGCCCATCCACCTTCTCCCCAACGATCATGTTTCTCTGCTGTTCAAAGCTGTCCATAGCACCATACAGCCTTCATGATAAAATCGAAAATCCCAGCCTGGCATTCAAGACTCTCCACAGACTGACACTGCCAGTCCTGCCTCCATAACACGTACCTGCCCATGTTACATCCGGGGCACACAAGGAGCTCATAGTCGACAGCCCCAGGCCTCTGCCCAGCTGGTCCAGCCCCCCCATCCCATTGCCACCTACAGAGGCCCTTTTAAGCGCTTTGATGGCATCCGGCGGTAATGGCAACTCTGTCCTGTGTGCTTCTACCCCCAAACTGGCATCCCCTTAGAGACAAGGAACTTTCTAGGGACTCTCTATCTGTTGAGCTGAGTTGGAGATGGAGGCTGCCAGGATGTGTTCATTCACAAGTATGTATCAAGGCTCTTCTAAGCATGGAATGAGTTGGAGGTCCCTGCCCTCCTTAAGTTTACAGTTTAACCAAAAGATAAGTCAGAAAAGAGGATAAATGACAGTAAAGTAAATGAGTACTTGCCTCTCCCGGGGAAGATGCAGGGCAGACCAGACAGGGTGAACATCATGGAATAGGCTAAGTCAGGACAAGGAGAAGACGCCACGGTCCAGAGGCTCCTCTGCAGGGCACAGGTGAAAGATGGACAAGACTGGGTAAGCAAAGCAGGTAGGGTGACCATGCGCTGTTGAAGCTAAGCCCAGTCTGCAGGAATAAAACCCCAGTGCTAAGCAAAACTGTCCCCAAAGCATTCTGTGGCTCAGCCCCAGGGCCAGAGGACAGGTAGGCCGTGGGCCTTAGTGGGGGTGATGTCCAAGTGCTGACTGCAGACTCTCTCCCTCTGCCTCACAGATGTCACCCCCCTGCGCAAAGCCCGCACTTCTCCCCTGGAGACCTTCAAAAAGGTGGGGGTCCCCATCATCGCAGCACTGCTGAGCCTGGCGACCATCATCATCGTAGCTGTCCTCAGTAAGTGGCAGCCCCCAGCCCTGCCCTCACCCCATTACTGCCCCCACTTTCCCCCTCCTCCCCACAGTAAACAGCAGCTCCCACCCACCCCTCTGAGCACAACCTTACCCGCCACCCTTCCACCCAGCAGTCACAGGAAGGGAAGCTGCAGAAAGTTTTGTGTGACACCTGTCCACCCCCTGCTCTGAAGGGAACCTTGCTCCAAGAGTGAAAAGGGGAGGTGACTGCAGCCCCCACCTACCCCAGATGAACTCTACCACCCGGAGAGCACAGCTGCACATGGTACAAACCCACACAGGCAACCAGGGGGTGGGGGATGGGGGGCAGCCACACCCCCGCCTCCTTAGTCAGGTGCCTGCAGACACCTAAGTAGCCCTACTGGCTAGAAGAGCGAAGAGCGAGGAGCCCTTCCACCTGTGAGGAAGGGACCCAGACAGGAGGCACAGGGGAAGCCACCCAGGCAGACAGCATGTGCATGCAGACACACGCAGACACAGACACACACACACACACACACACACACACAGACACACACACAGACACACACACACACACACCTGTAGCTCTGTCTTCCTCTCCACCAGTGCCTGAGACCTAGTGTGATCTCTGGCAAGCCACTCAGTAACAAAAAGTGAACTGAACGACCCGCCATGCCCACCGTCCCGGTCTCTGCTCCCACTCCTGCAACTGTCCTTGCCTTCCCCTCCCCCCCAGTCACAGCAGGCTGACTGCACTATGTTGGAGTGGGAAGCAGGGCACAGCAGACAGGCTAGCAGTCGGGACACCTGGGTGAGGATCCCGGCACACCCCTTGCTGCCGTGTGACCTTGAGTAAGTCCTTTGACCTCTCTCAACTTCAGTCTTCTCTGTAAAACATCCTGTCTCCCCCAGAGGGATGTGGGAGATAATGTGGGTAAAACACCCAGATGAAAATCATGTCGTGCCAAAGTGTGGGTCATCAGACACGGTGCAGAGATGTGACCGAGGCCATACACAAAAGCACGCGCTTGCTAACCCGGGGAGGACGGGCCCTTCAGGAGCCTGCACTCATTCCACCAGCAGCGGCCACCGCCACTAGGCCATCACTGGGCCCATACCCTCCTCCTCCACTTGAGCACCTAGGCTCAGAGAGGAAGCCTGGCACTTAGAGACAGCTGGGACAGGACCCCAGGACCCAGATGGAACAAGTCCGTTTCCATCTGTGGCATTGGAAATGCAGATCCACAACACAAACACCACCCACACCCCGGAGAGCCCCACGGAGCTGTGAGATGCAGATTTCTCCGCAACCTTGACTGGCCCTTGGGCCTGCGTCTGCAGCAGCAGAAGCAGAGCTGCCATCCTAAACCTGTTCTATTCAGGCTAATATGAAGGAGAGCTGGCTTTCTCTGAGCATATGTCCTGCCACACTGGAGAAAAAAGGGGTCAGATTCATCCAAGGCATGCCCAGGCAGGCAGTGGTACACAATTTAAAACTGGGGTCTCCCCAGCCCACAAGGTCCTGTGTGGCTTCCATGCTGTGGGCCCCCAGGTTCTGCAACCAGAGGCTCCATCCCAGGCAAGGCTCCCTCAACATTTTGGCTTCTGGGATCTCAACTGGTGACATTATGTCCTGGCTTTGTCCCAAGAGGATAGAGTGACCCTGCCTTACCCTGGCTCCTGACCATGAACCAAACTCTGAAGGTCTAGGAAAGATCCAGCCTGCTCCTTCTCCCACGCTCCCTCACACCCGGGGCATCTGGGCCCGCAGATCCCACCTCGAAGCCCCTCAGGGAAGGCGTGGAGAGGCAGCAAAGACCTTTGGAGTTAGACCCTGACTGGAATCCTGGCTCTACACAGAAGTGCTGTGTGGCCTAGGGAAATAAACCCCAATTCTGTAAACCTCAGCATCCCCCCTTATAATGTGAGTTAATCACACCTGCCTCCTCAGGTTGTTATCAAGATGACACAAGGCAGGGCACAGGAAGCTCCCAGCACTGAGCAGCGAGGCCACGGTCAGACTTATCACCGTCACTTGTGCAGCAGCTGGCCAGGGGCGACACTGGATGGCAGGAGGGAGCTTCGGGCCAGCAAACGGTTCAGTTAGGTAGGACGATCTCTTCCTACCAGGAGCCTTTAAAAATGTGAAGTACTCATTCCCTGAGGAGTCACAAACACTATATTCATTGCCATCAGCCAGAGGCAGAATCTGAAAGCAGCAGGCAGAAGACAAAACAAAATACCAGCCCTTTCATGGCTCTTTCAGCCCCAGATAAAAACACCTAGCTCTAGAACTGCACTTGGTAGTTACAAAACACTCACAGCCACCAGCTCACCAAACGTTCTCAACCACCTCACCCCACTGTACAGCTGAGAAAACTGAGGCCCTGGGAGGGGGTGTGATGGGTCTAAAGACACATGGGAGGTGGCAGGGCCCACAGTCTCGTCTTTGGGTCCAAGGCCCCATGCTGTCTATTCGTTACCAGAAGCACTGCACCAGCACCTGGAGGATGAGGCCAGTGGGGGCTGTTTCCAAATTTCTCCCACATATTCTCTCGCTTAACGCCTCTCCATCTTATATGTATGGGACAGGTGTTACTTTACAGAGAAGGAAACTGAGGCTCAGGACCAAGTACCCAGGCTGTCAAGTGGCATCACTGGGTCTGGAACCCTCATCTGCCAGTCTTGAAGCCCAGCATGATTTCAGGGAAACAGCCTATCCCACCCCCCGGGGGTTGCCTGCTTGATGGTCAGCCCTCTCTGCCCCCTTCCTGCCCCTGCCTTTCCAGTCAAGGTGATTCTGGACAAATACTACTTCCTCTGCGGGCAGCCTCTCCACTTCATCCCGAGGAGACAGGTGTGTGACGGCCAGCAGGACTGTGCCTCTGGGGAGGACGAGCAGCACTGTGTCAAGAACTTCCCCGATGGGTCTCCAGTGGCAGGTGAGTCCAGGGGCTGGAGGGACTGGGAGAGCGGGCACAGCAGGAAACCAGTTCAGGTGCCCCTCGGTCCAGGGCACAGCATCTGCAACTGACTGGTCAGTTTCCATCCCTACTGTAAGGTGCATAAGAACAAGAGGACTAGATTCCCAGTACTTAACATGTAGCAAATGCTCAGTGAATATGAGGAAGAGATGCGGACCAGAAGGGACAGGAAATTGTAATATAGCCTGCCTCCTTCTGCTACACCAGGATGGAACTGAGGCAGGCAGCTGGACTGGATGACCCTGGGGAGTTCCCTCTATGACATGTTCTTGTTCTTTCAAGGGAACTAGAAAAGTGTCAGGCTGTTAACTAGCTATTGATCCTTCTATTCATTTGGTGTTTATTGTAGTCTGCTATGTAACAAGACTGAGCTAGGTCCTTCAAAGGAATAGAAGAGGTTTCCAACAAAAACTCACATTCTTTCTTGGACGGGGCTGGCCCAGCCTCATCCACCTAGTACTTGGGCTCTGGGGAGAAAAGACAGCCAGGAGATGGGTATTGGGGGTTTTTGAAGGGCAGGACTAAATGACTTTTTGGATATATCTTTTTTTTTTTTTAATCATAAGTCAAATGCTTATGGGCACTAGCCATCCTACTGCCAATAGTACTTCCCTCTCAACCTCCTCCCTCTGACCTCACATGGAAAAGGAGATAGGTTCCTGAGAAGTCCCCCAGGCTAGGCAAGCTGTGTGGACCATGGGTAGAGTCACCATAGATCCCCAAAACCAGTATCTATAAAAATAAAATGGAGAGGGCGCCTGGGTGGCTCAGTGGGTTAAAGCCGCTGCCTTCGGCTCAGGTCATGATCCCAGGGTCCTGGGATCGAGGCCCACATCGGGCTCTCTGCTCAGCGGGGAGCCTGCTTCTCCTCTCTCCTCTCTCTCTCTGCCTGCCTCTCTGCCTACTTGTAATCTCTCTCTGTGTGTCAAATGAATAAATAAAAATCTTAAAAATAAATAAATAAATAAGAATAAAATGGAGAGCTGCTGGTAATTGTGCCAAGACAACAGGTCCACAAGGAGGTTCTTTGCAGGACATCTGGTCACCCTAGCTACCATGAAAATGAGGCTCAATCAGGCAAAGCCAAATGGAAGAACTTCCCTTGACATTGAAAGGGTTGGTGTTCTATGATGCTCTAGAATCTGGGCATAAGGAGGTTTTGCTGGTCCCATGATGAATTCTGAGGGAGACGGGCCAGATGGGCCCCTGCCCTGAAACTCACCCAGGTTCTTCCCCTCTTAGTCCGCCTCTCCAGGGACCGATCCACCCTGCAAGTGCTGGACCCGGCCACACAGAGCTGGGCCTCTGCCTGCTTCGACAACTTCACAGAAGCTCTAGCCAAGACAGCCTGTGGGCAGATGGGCTATGACAGGTACTTGGCCCCAGCCTCCAGAGACTGTCCCCTTGCCCCCATGACCTCCTCCCTTCTTCCTCCTTTCCTTCCTTCCTAAAAATATAGATATGGGAGTCAGACAGAACTGCTCTTGAACCTGAGCACTTTCACATACAAGCAACGTGAAGTTCAATCTCCTAAACCCCGGTTTCCTCAAGGGTTAATTGGGGCAAGTACTGGCAATGTCATAGGATAGTTATCAGGTGCAGCAAGAGAATGTAAGCCTCACCATGCACCCCCAACACACAGTGCTGGCTCCTCGAGATCCTCACTCCTTCACGGCTCCGCAAGAAGCCACCCTGTCCCAGAGTATAATATTTACTTACTCAAGGTCCCATTGGTTAAAATTCAGTTTAAACAAACCTGATTACATTGGGGCCCCATCAGCAATCCCAGCTCTCTCAGCAAATTTCTAAAGCAGCTCCAAATCTTCGGTGGGTGAAGAGTTACGTAATCATAAGGGTGATTTTCATGATGTGTTTATTCATTTGATCTTGGCAAAAACCAAAAAGGTCATTACTACTGTATCTATTTTAGAAATAGGCTCAGGGAAGATAAATAACTTGCTTGGGTAGGAGCTGGGAGGGAGAGGTTTGGGGGCTGTGCCAAGAGCCCTTGATTCCTGGCCATCAGGAGTTCTAGCAGCATCTCTGTTTCTAGCTTGGGTAATTCTCTCCTCCCCCAAGGCTTTCCCTACAAAGGGAGCAGAAGCGAGGCCACCGACCCCTCAGAGAACATGACCAGAGAGGAGGGAAAAGAACCATTTATTCAGCTGCAGAGTGGCCAGGTTCCCACGGACTCTAAGAAACTGGACCCAGAGTCTAGGCAGACATCTCAGTCAGTCACTCTCTTCCGTCCACCCCTAAGGCAGCCTCCGGGTCCTTTTTCAGGAAATGCTCCCCGCAACATTACTGATCCATCAGACCTTGTGGGCCCCCTCTGCTCTCTGGTTATTGGGCCTCTGCCGCTCAACACTCGCCACGGGGCACAACCCTGGGTGGCCGCCTCTGCCTCCTTCATCTCTGAGAAGGGCTGGGAAAGCGTGCTGGGCCCTGCTCCTCCCCCTCCTCCAGCAGCCCGCTCAGCCTCCCCTGCAGCCAGCCCCTCCTCCCCACTGCAGTCCAGCCCCTGCAGCGTCAGCGCCAGCGGGGGCCAGCTCCAAGGGCAGCACCGCCCTGGCTGCTGCTGCCTTATGCAACCAAGGTGTCTCTGGGGCTTCTTAAGGTAATAGGATCTGGGAGTTTCTGCCCTTCCAGAGTGCACTAGTGCACCAAACCAGCTGGCTTCTGGAGTTCTACAGAATCAAAGCCAGTCAGAATTATTCATTCTGGTGAACAGAGGTTAACTTTCCAGGGGCTGTCTGTTTCCACCACTGTCCTTCCTTCTGGGTCTCAGATTTCTTTACTTTCCTTCTTCCACCTAAATAAGAAGCCCTTCTTGTCCCGGGACCATAAAACCCAAGATGGTTCAAGATGGGAGGGGCTCTGGAGACCATGGGGTCCACCTCTCATTTTATGGGAGAAACTGAGGCTTAAGGAAACCCGGAGAAGTGTGTGACATGTCAAGGTTACACATCAACCTAGTGTCAGAGACAGAACAAGAGCCTCCATCTCCAGGGCTCTGAAACCCAGTATGGCCACACTCACACCCTTCCAGGTAGGTGTACCTGGGCCCACGAGGTATGCACGACTCCTACCCCAGAATGTGAGAGCACCAGTGGCCAGTTAGCCCAGGCCTCAGTCATCCTGAGCCGTGCACACAAAACCAGCACTAGAATGGCTGGATGGGGAAGGACAGGACAATCAGAACGATGGGATGACTCAAGGGAGCCTTCCTGGAAGAGCTAAGACTTACACCCAAGGTTTGAAATTAGACAAACATGGATCAGTGGAGAGAAAGAGAGAGGGTGCTCCAAAGAAGAGACTCTTCTGGACTCATGTGAAGATTGATTTCATCCTGTCCTACCTCCAAAGGAGCCATAAATGTACCCCCACTACCCAATTCAGCCCAGATGCCTTGTTCAGAAAACCAAATATCTGCATTCCAGTTCCTTGGCTGTGAATCAGGGGGGAAAAATGCTAGGACATTTGAAATAGGGCTACAGCGGGGAGTTAGGAAAGCTTGTCCCTAACATTTGTCCAGAGCTCTGGAAAGCAAGACCTCATCAGCATTGTGCCCAGAGCCAAGTCCCGGGACACATTCTTTCCCACTGCAGCTCCTGGGAGTATGGGCTACTCCCCCCATCTTCTTTTAACCTCCTGCCCTAGATCACATCTCTTTCTCTCTCAATCTCTCTCCCCTAATGTGAGCAGCAAACCCACCTTCAAAGCTGTGGAGATTGACCCAGACCAAGATCTGGATGTTGTTGGAATCATAGAAAATGGCCAAGAGCTTCAGGTGCAAAACTTAAGTGGGTAAGTGGGAGGACGTCCCCTGGCCCACAAGAGGCTCACATATGGAGGCTGCCATCAGGACTGTAGGCAGCTACCCCGAGCAGGTGCAGCAATGGGAATATAAGCCAGACCACAGGAAGAACTCCAGACCATGCAGACTGTCCGATACCAAGAGCTAGAGAATCAGATTTCTGAGAGGTGTCCTGGGTTGACTCCCTTTTTTATATAAACCAGACAACTGGACAAAGTATGACCACATGTTGGTGGCATTTTCATCCAAGAGTAAAACCAAAAATTCTCCTACTGTTTTATGCCGATTACACCCAATAGGCAAGATTCCAAAGGCCACTAGTCCACCCCAGCCACTTGCCCAGGCCAGAGTAAGACCTCCCCATGTTCCCAGCTCTCCAGAGAAAAGGCCCCATAGCCTCTGGCAGCGACCTGTTCCTCTGCCTCTCCACCCTGCATGAGAGCTCAGCATCTAGAGAAGAACGGTCACACTGCAGCAGAGAGCCCCAGAGAGGATGCTGCCCCCCTAGCATTTGGAGATGCTGCCAAGGGCTGCTCATTCACCAGAGAGTAAATCTTAAAAAGGACCAAGATGGTAGCAGAGGATCGTGTGCCTATAAGGTCACTGAAATCCCACTTTTTGTCCATTTGAAAAGCCCACAGTGTAACAGACACTGTTCCAGGCTCTGCTCTGCTTGGGTTGGGCTTTGATGCAGGCAGGGCCCAGCACATCGTAGGTGCTTAAAATCAAGGGTGTTGAACCCAAACCAATTGAGTTGCACTCAACTAAATGGTCATGTGGTTTCTATATAGTCCCTAAGGATGTGGACTCCAGATTTCCCAGGTGTGGGGAGGGGACTAGGGTTAACAAGTCTAGGGGACTGAGTCCTCACCTCCCACAGAAACCACAAGGCCCTGTGTCTCCCTTCCAGACCCTGTCTCTCGGGCTCCCTGGTCTCCCTGCACTGCCTTGGTGAGTACGCCCCATCTCTGAGGGTGTGGGCCCTGGGTCAGCAATGAACGGGGAGGAAGACCTTCATCCTCATTCTTAAATCTCTCAGACTAAGTTTCTGTTTTGTCCCAAACTTACTCCCTTGGGCTTTGGGTTTGTAGGGCAGTGCTCCTTCAAGTGGGGGATGTTAAGAACTCTTTAGTACCATCCACACACAACCCCACAACCAAAGCAGAGAGCTGGCAGAGAAGAGAAAACTGGAAAGGATAGGACTGGGCCTCCACATCCTCCCACCCTGCTCAGGCCCACAAGACCTCCTCTGTCACAGTGTCAATCAGTTTAGCAAAAACACAGTTAGACTGTGTCTAACACTGTCAGGCACACTAGTGCAAAGTAGAGAATACCAGACAAGTCAAAGAACTGGCCACTCTCCTCAGGAGCTTATAACAGAGAGAGAGAGAAATACAAGGCCATAGGAGGGAGGTACCGGACCAAACAGCCCTCACAGTTGACCTGCCACAGAGAGATCCAGGCACCAGTCCTACTGGCTTCCAGTGTGACCTTGAGTAATTCACCTGATCTTTCTGAGGTTCCTCTTCCCAAGAAGGCCTTTTGTCCAACTGCCCCAGAGGATCCTTACAGAGGAGATCACAAGAGAAAACAAGCTCTGTGACCCAGCTTGTCCCCCCAGCCTTGTGGAAGAACTGACCAGAGCCTGCCAGGCTGGCCAGACACTGGACAGGCTGAGTGAAACAAGGCCATTGTCACTGCCTTTGTCGTTGGGCAGTAAATAGGCTTCCCTGTTGGATGTTAAGACTTTCTGTCATGATCATGTGATGCCCACAATCCCTGGTGTGTGGGGACAGGCACACAGTGGCTAGCCAGTGAATGCCTGAACCATCAGTCACATCATCTGCCCTCTGAGCTGAGTGGCACTGACGTCACAGAGAGGTTGAACTCACAGACCTTCCGTTGAGGAGCTGTCAGTCTTACTGGGAGGACCAAAGCACAAAGGAAACGAAAGGATAGGCCAACACTGGGGGAAGCCTGTGGAAATTCCAAGACAGGAAAGTCCCCAGGGACTGGGTGACCCCCAGGGGGTGATGCCCAGGCTAAACACTGAGCTGTAAGCTCCCAGAAGGGAGGGACCACGGCTGTCTGTCTGTCTTGTTCTCCACTCTCTTCCCAGCATTCCTGAACACAGTAGGCACTTAATACAAATTTGCTGAATAGATCAATGATTTAGATAAACAGCAAGAGGATAGCATCTCAGGGATGGGGGCTTCCTGGAGCAAAAGCAGAATAACTTTTTAGGGAGCTATAAGCAGATCGATTTGGCTAGACAGAAACTTCAGATAAGGACAGCAGGCAGCTGCCAGAAAGACTTTAAACTTTACCCCAGAAAGGCAGCTGCCGCGGGGCTGTGAGGGAGCAAGGGGACACAGAGAAAGCAGAGTTTGGAATAACAGGTTATCTGAAAAGCCCCTGGCTGGCAGAGGCCCAGAAAGGATGGCAGCCTTTTCCTGGGAGAACCACCACTGTGGCCATGACCACCAGGACTGGAGAGGCTGAGGGCAGGGCAGGGAGATGGGAATGGAGGCTTTTATCAGAGCTTGATGGAAAAGCCAAGGACAGTGGCATATGAAAGAGCACAGGGTGTCAAACTGGGAGACCCATCACGACTTGGAGAAAGGTGAGTTTAGGATAGAAAGATCCAGTTTCTGGAAAGTTCTTCTCAGTTTAGGCTCTGAGAGCAGTTTGTGCGAGTCTGCTTGCTGATACTCCGCAGGAGCGGCTTGGACACTCCACCTGGGCAGGACTTTTGTAATTCTCCATCACCTATTTGGTCTGAAGGCCATGAAATCCCAGCACAACGGACACACCCACATTCACAATATAAACACATCCAAAGCCCAACAATGGAGAGGAAGATTGGGAGAAAGTCTATGGTCTGGGACACCAGCTCCCTAGGAATAACTCAAAATGGGCAGTCCTCCTTACCCCTCCAGATCCCAATCATAAGGGCCCTGCTCTAAGGGGACAGACTCAGGGCTCCAAGGGGAGGCAGTCCCATCCCTCAAGAGCCTGACTCCTGATTTCTCCCTCCTCTCTATTGACTCCAGCCTGTGGGGACAGCCTAAAGGCCCCTCGGGTAGTGGGTGGGGAGACGGCCTCTGTGGATTCTTGGCCTTGGCAGGTCAGCATCCAGTACAACAAACAACACATCTGTGGAGGGAGCATTCTGGACCCCCACTGGATCCTCACAGCAGCCCACTGTTTCAGGTAAGGCCTACACCATGAGGAAGCAGTAGGGGCTCAAAGCTTTGGAGGGGCTTAAGTGTCTGGGTCCCCTGTCTCCCAGCCTATGTTCCAAAGACCTCACCTCTCTTTGCCCTCCCTCTACCGACCACATCCTTGGGTGTGGCCACCCCCAGTGAAACACTGGACACAATGTCCTTTGATAGGTACCCAGAGTCTGAGAAGAGGGTGCTGGTCACCAAGCTTGATCACCAAGCTTGACCTCTTCCAGTCGGGAAGCAATCAGATACCCAGGGTCCTCAGTCTGGCCCCCTAGCACTCACTCCACAGAAGCTCTTCCCATCCATCTCCCTGGAATCCTCAGAATGCGCTCCCGCTGCCAGTCTTCTCCGAAGTGGTTCTGGGATCTCTCGATCACTGCCACTCCCCCATTATAGTCAAAAACTCAAAAGCAGAAAGCATAGATTCCCTTATAGGCCAGTAGAGCAAGGTCTGCCCACACCTCTGGGGAAGGACTACACCCAGGCCCTCTTCACGTTCCTTCTTTCATTCATTCACTCATTCAACATCTAATGAGTACTATATTATGTACCCATATGCATTAGATCCATCAGCACCTTAGAGGAGTGTAGGCCAGAGATTCTTAACCTTCTTTGAGATCTGACAAAGCTCTAAGACCTTTCCTGGGAAGCCATCCATGCACACTAAGCAGGCCGGAGTATCTGGAGTTAGGAGCAGACAGACAAGTACATAACGTAACTGACCATACAAGTACCACATGAGTAACACAGACAGTATAGGGGGCAGGAGAGTGCCAGGACCCCAGAGCTCAAGCGCTGGGAACAGCCCCTTCCCCAGCCCTCCAGTTAGAAGTTTCCTTGGGCAGGTTTCACTGAGGGAAAAGGATCAAATCCCCTTTTAGAATTTGGCCTTTTGGGGCACCTGAGTGGCTCAGTGGGTTGAAGCCTCTGCCTTCAGCTCAGGTCATGATCCCAGAGTCCTGGGATCGAGGCCCACATCGGGCTCTCTGCTCCGCAGGGAGCCTGCTTCCTCCTCTCTCCTCTCTCTCTGCCTGCCTCTCTGCCTACTTGTGATCTCTCTCTCTCTCTCTCTCTGCCAAATAAATAAATATCTAAAAAAAAAAAAAAAGAAGAACTTGGCCTTTTGTAGGGGATTCCTCAGACCAGCTCCTTCTCTACCACCCCTGGCCTCACCATCATTACCTCCTAAAGCAGGGACATTCAGCACCCCAATCCCCAGGGCCCTGGGGACCCAGGTTTTGGCAAAGACTGCACATGCTTGACTCAGCCCTGAACCCTGCTGTCTCTCCTACCCTCCCCCAGGAAGCATCACGATGTGTCCACCTGGAAGGTGAGAACTGGCTCAGACAAACTGGGCAACTTCCCATCTCTGCCTGTGGCCAGCATCTTCGTCACTGACCTCAATACCACGTACCCCAAAGAGAAGGACATTGCCCTTGTGAAGCTGCAGTTCCCACTCACATTCTCTGGTGAGAGGTGCCATCTGGGAACAGACCCCTTAGATCAGGTTATCATCCCCTTCTGCCACTAGCTCACTAAGTGGCCTTGCGCACATTGCTTCTCCTCCCAAGCCCTCAGCTATGCATTTGTTTCCAGTGAATATACCAGCCTAACATCAGTGAGGGGCCATGAGGACCCTTTCAGCTGTCAGCTCACAGTCTGCCCCAACCCCTGCTGGATTCTTTTAAGGTCTATTTTCTCCATGTGGAGCACGTCAAGTGAGAATCACATCTTGGGGTTGTAAGGGAACTAAAAGATCCTCTAGTCCATCCTCCGTCTTCGACCAGTGCCAGGAGCCTGCCAAGGGGTTATCATGCCCGCCTGGTCTCCTCCAGGGACAGAGAGCTCATTATCTTTAAGGCAGCCCATGGAATCTTTGAACAGCTCTGTTAGACGACTCATGGTTGGATAGTATTTAGTAGCATTTGCAGCTGTCAGTTCCACAGGACACAGGTCCCTTGGAGAAAAAACAGTTCTATTCTAAGTTTGGGAAACATTTTTATAGTACAGCTCTCTTCTTGGGGCACGTTAGTGTATAAAGATATGACAAGGCTTTTAATTTTTAATTTACTTATATTATGTTTAAATTATGTCTCGTCGACTTATTTGACCACAGAACTTTCTCATGCCACTTTTGTTAACATCCCCTGGAATATAGATTCCCCCTGGAATATAGGTCATAGAAACCTTGGTGTCAACCTTTTCAAAGCGCTTAGCCACCCAGCTCTCCCCTCTCTCTCTCTCTGCTTCTGGCAGGCACAGTCAGGCCCATCTGCCTGCCCTTTTTTGATGAGGAGCTCACTCCGACTACCCCACTCTGGGTCATCGGATGGGGCTTTACCGAGCAGGATGGAGGTAAGTCCTGGGCTCAGGACCACAGGGCTGAGGGAGGAGCTCTTGGAGGTGATAGAAAGGAGGACCATCCTGGGGAAAAAACTGACCCTGGAAGTCCAAGGACCAAGGTGCCAGGTAACCCAGAGAATTATCCTGGGCTGGGGGTAGGAGGCAAGAACAGGAATATGCATGCGTTTTCAACTTCCCAGGAAAGCTGTCCGACACACTGCTGCAGGCCTCGGTCCAGGTCATTGACCACACCCGGTGCAATGCGGAGGACGCCTATCAGGGGGAAGTTACTGAGCAGATGCTATGCGCAGGCATCCTGGAGGGCGGCGTGGACACCTGCCAGGTGGGATCATGAGCAAATTCCTTGGGTAGGGATGTTAGTCCTGGAGAGACAAGTAAGTCCAGAGGCCAACAGCCCCACATGAAGTCCTGCATATGGTGGGCACTCAATCGTGATGAAGGGAAGAACAGAGAGAAGAAGGATTATAGATAAGGATGGAAGGATGGAAAGAGTCAAGCAGAAAGATTTCAAATCGTATTTCACCTACAAAGATGGTGTTACCCACCCCACCTGCTCTTACTTCCCATCAGCCACAGGAGTAGGAGTCATGTGAGGCCAGGAAAGCCAGGTCCGTTTTCTCTAGAACTGTCAATATGCCGACTAGACTAGAGAAAACCCATCTCCTGCTGGATGAGCCCTGGAACAATGCTTCCCCCCACCCCCAAACCTCACTGATTAGTCCCTGAATACATTTTCACTCCCTCCATCCCCAGAGGATCTTCCAAGCCATTTTCACGAAAGCCCCTAACCCTACTCCTGCCCCCATTCTCAGTCATTAAATTCCTCCACTCAAGAGGTATCTCCTGGCCAGCTCTTGAATGTCAGGTGAATACTGGGTTTTGGGGACAGTGTCTTCTGCCCTCTGGGAGCTCACAGTGGGGGGTGAGGGCACAGTTAGGCTATGGTGTTACTGGGTTCTGAGGGAGGAAGTCTCGGGGGCTACAGGAGCTGTGACAGACACCCAGAGTAGTGCACTTCTCACTATCTGACATGCTCTTGTCTGTTGTGTTGTTTGTTTATTGTCTCTCCCTTCTCCATCTAACTCTAAGCATCCTGAGGGCAGGATCTTTGTTTTCATTGACTGAATCCCGGTTGTCTAGAATGGTACCTGGCATGCAAAAGGCATCCCATGAGCAGCTAAATAAATTTGGGAAGTACTGGGTTAAACAAAGATAATCAGGTTTCTCACTGCAGAAGTCCCTAGAGCCTTCAGTTTGCTAGTGTGCCTCGTGAATCTGAGGAAAGGCACACCAACAACTTACTCAACCACAAACTAGAACCCTTTTGCCCCACATGGAAAGGTCTTCAAGGCTGCACGAACAGAATGAACAAAGGCAGTGAGGGTAGAACAGTACTGACAGCACAGGAGAGCGGGGGGGGGGGCACAGGAGAAACGGATGGGCCAGTGTGAGGAGGGGAAGAAAGAGAAGCCCACTCCTTCACCCCACCCCTGCCTGCCCTCCCCAGCAGCTCCTGTTCTGGTGTCTCACAGGGTGACAGTGGTGGGCCCCTGATGTATCACTCTGACCAGTGGCAAGTGGTGGGCATCGTGAGCTGGGGCCACGGCTGTGGAGGCCCTAGTACCCCGGGAGTATACACCAAGGTCACAGCCTATCTCAACTGGATCTACAATGTCCGGAAGGTGAGCCCCTCCTGTTGTGCCTCCCCTTCTTCCTCTACACTAAAGGTACCAAACCATCCTTAGCTTTGACTTAAATGGCTCTGAGATGACCCCTTACATCCTAAATAATCTTTCCCACCAGTGACAACCTGCGATTCCACCAGGAAGAGCTGAAATTCTTTAGATCAGAGATTCCAAATAAATGCAAACACCTTAGGGTATAGAACATACCCAACTTTATCATTCTCTATTCTCTGGCAGAGAGTTTCCAGAGAACAGACTCCATTAAGGAGGAAGGTGGAAAGGCTCAAGAAAATTCCATAGAGGAGAGAGAGAGAAGCAAAGAGCTTCAAAAAAGGCAGGCTAGGGGCGCCTGGGTGGCTTGGTCGGTTAAGCAGCTGCCTTCAGCTCAGGTCATGATCCCAGGGTCCTGGGATGGAGCCCCGCATCGGGCTCCCTGCTCAGTGGAGAGCCTGCTTCTCCCTCTCCGTCTGCCTGCCACTCTGCCTACTTGTGCTTACTCTCTCTCTCTGTCAAATAAATAAATAAAATCTTAAAAAAAAAAAAAAGGGCAGGCAGACTAATTCCGCACACGTCACCACCTTGTCTAATTTCAAATCATCTCTTTGTTGGTGTCTTGTCGTAGTCAGAGCCATGATGCTGCCACCCCTCCATCCTTCTGGAAACTGCCTCCTCTGTTCTGCCCACTTGGGGATCCCAGAAGTCAGACGGAGCAAGAGCCCCCCTGGGCACACCTGTCTGCCCACTGCCTCAACATTTCTTGGTGCAGCAAAGGGCTTCCATTCCTATAAAAGACCTCACATTCCACAGGCACCCAGAAGGAAGTCAGCAGCCCCAGCTCCACCACCCCTGGGGCTCCCAGCATCCCAAGGAGAAAGACACAGCCCACAGAACAGGCCAGCCTTCTGGCCAAGGTCTCAGAAGGCATTGCTAAGCCAAGAAGGAACTTTCCTACTCTGCTGAATGGAACCAGACTCTCCGGTGAGAAACCAGATCACCAAGGACTGGAGTGGAGGGAGAAAAGGGTCTGAGTCAGCCCTCTCCTCCACTCATCCCCCAAGCCGACCCGAGCAAGAAACCAGCTGTAATGTAAAATGCACTGTCCTGCTGTTGGTACAACTACTATTACTTACTGTTATGACTGTTAGCTCTATGGTTGCTGTGAAGTCTTTGACACAGGTGGACTGGGCTGCATGCTAAGACCTAAGATAGGACTACTGCATCACTCTTTTTTTTTTTTTTTTTTACAACCCACACATCTTTTATTTTACTTGATTGAAAGTCTGGTGGTACATACACATATGAGGTTGATCAGTTGCCCTCCATTTTATTCGCATTGACCCCACGGAGCTGCATTTGTTTTTTTGATGCTTGAGACCCTGCTCAACTGCCACTCTTGGTGCTTTGTTTTCTTTCAGGATCAAGGTGGGTACTTTCATACAGAATCTTATTTTTAATTCCATCTCTGGCAATTCTTTCCTGAATTCTTAGCTTTGCATAATTATACCTACAGTGGAACCAGCATCCCAAAGTCACCAAGATAAATCCTCCTACTCCAACATCACATGATCTTCTAATCCTACTAGTTAACAAAAAATGTCCAAGGCCAGCCACAACAGATCTTAATGAACCACACAATACCGAATCCCGTGCACAGGGAATGTTTTCAACATCTAAAATTCCTAGGAGTTTAAAGGGCTTCCCCTTGGCGGGCTCACCGGGGTCCGGCGCGGAGGCCATGGGCTCCGCTCTATTGCATCGCTCTTGAGTCTGGGTATGAAAAGGTCTTGGGGAGACCACTGATTCTCAAACAAGGGAAAAGGAGACCCAAAGACCAGAGAGAACACCTAGGACTTGGGAGGGAGAGGCTTTTGGTACTCAAGATCTACAGTAAATCATGGCTCCCCCAGTCCAGTGGCCGGAAAGAGATACTGCACCTCTGAGTGCTACTTAGAGAGCCCAGGCATGGGTTGCTTTAATTCTTAAAAAAAAAAAAAAAAAAGACATTTATCACCTGCAAAGTCTGAGGTGGTCCCTAAGTGGAGTTCTAGGGACATAAGCCTAAATCCTACACTTAAATGGTCAGAGAATTAAGCCCCATGGACTTCTCTGGCCACTGTATGGGGGTCCGGGTATTCTGAGGACCCTTCTGGTCAGATTCTAGATAAATATACTTGACAATGCTTTACTAGGTGGTCAGGAAATAACAGAAATCCTCAAAGGCCAAAAAAAAAAAAAGGAATAAACAAATAAACCAAACAAAACTATTAGAATCGTGAGCTAAAATGAAGGTAGATATCTGGGAGCAACAGCTAACTAAAACCTGGGGTGTCCAAGGGACCAAGACCTATATGAAAGTTGAGATCAAAATTAAACCCCTACCCAGTGCTCACCATCAAAGATCAGCCAAGACTTTTTTAAAAAGAAAACCCCAGGAGTGGGAATCATCAAAAATAGCAAATTTAGAACCTGAAGGACCTTAGAATTGTCAGATTATAAGAAAAAGTGATACCGTAGAGTATTTCTACATGCCAGACACTATTCTAAGTGTTTTACTGTGTACTGAGTCATTTAAGACTCACACAAACCTGCAAGATCAATGCCATTCATATCCCATCCCCATCTTAGGGGTAAGAAAACTAAGACTCAATGAGGCTAAGTATCTTGCCTGAGGTTCCATATGGGTAAGGTAAATATGAGTATCCTGACTCCAATTTTCATGCTAGGAACTATCACGCTATAGGACCTCTAATAATTTACAAATCTTTAAAGAAATTTAAAATGGGTACCTTTTCCACATTAAGATATTTTTAAATACTTTTAATTTAAAACCCATAAGAAATTTACTATCAGGGCACCTGGGTGGCTCAGTGGGTTAAAGCCTCTGCCTTCAGCTCAGGTCATGATCCCAGAGTCCTGGGATCGAGGCCCACATCGGGCTCTCTGCTCTGCAGGGAGCCTGCTTCCTCCTCTCTCCTCTCTCTCTGCCTGCCTCTCTGCCTACTTGTAATCCCTCTCTCTCTGTCAAATAAATAAATAAAATCTTTAAAAAAAAAAGAAATTTACTATCAAACATTTATTAGTATATGGTTCAATGGTGTTAAGTACATTCACACTGTTGAGCAACCATCACCACCATCCATCTCCAAACCTATTTTTTCCTTTCCAGGACCCTGAACCCATTAAACAATAACTCCCCATTTCTTCCTCCCCTGAAACACTGGAAGCCACCTGCCTACCTTCTGTTTCTATGAAGCTGATTACTCTAGGTACCTCCTGCAAGTGGAATCATATAGTATTTGCCTTTTTTGCGCCTGGCTTATTTCACCTAGCATAGTGAGTTCAAGGTTTATCCAAAGTTGTAGCCTGTGTCAGATTTTCTTTCCTTTTTAATGCTGAATCATACTCCATTATTTGTACCACATTTTGTTTATCCATTCATCCATCAACAGACATCTGGGTTGCTTCTAGCTTTGGGCTATTGTGAATCATGCTGCCATGAGCATGGGTGTACAAATCTGTCTTCAAGATCCTGCTTTCGATTCTTTGGGGTATATATGCAGAAGCAGAATTGCTTAATCATATAGTATCTGTTTTTAATTTTCTATTGTTTTCCATAAGGATCGCACCATTTCACATTCCCGCCAACAGTGCACAAGGGTTCCAATTTTCTGTTAAAAAATAAGTATTTAATAAGCAAATGTGACAGGCAGATTTGAAGAAGAACCAAAGCTCTTAGAAATAAGAACTATAATTATTAAAATGAAAAACTGAATGTTAGGGATAAATAACATTTCAGACAAAGATTAAGAGAGGATTAATGAACCATAAGGTAGATTGACGAAGTTACTAAGTTTGCTGCAGAAAGACATAAGGAGATAAAATACACATATATACAGGGGCGCCTGGGTGGCTCAGTCAATCAAGCGTCTGCCTTCGGCTCAGGTCATGATTCCAGGGTCCTGGGATTGAACACCAAGTCTCCCTCTCCCTGTGTGTGTGCACTCAGGTGCACTCACTCTCTCTCAACAAGATCTTTAAACACACACACACACACATACACACACACGAAAACAAGGTTATGGACAATGGAAGCTAGAATAAGAACATATCCAGTTAAAGCCTCAGAGGGAGAGAAAAGAAATGTGAAGGAAAAGCCACATCTAAAGATGTAACAGCTGAGACTGTCCAGAACTCATTAAAGGCAGGAACCCTCACACCTTTACTATTATAGGGTATATACACACACAAGCAGGGTGGAAACATTCAAATAAATCCTCACCTAGGCACATGATCATGAAGCTTCAGAACACCAAAAATGAACAAAAACTCTTTAAAGCAGCCAGTGAAACAACCCAGACTGCCTACAACACCGTAAAAATACCAAAGCAAGGGGCACCTAGGTGGCTTAGTCACTGAGCATCCGACTCTTGGTTTTGGCTCCAGTAGTGGTCTGGGGGGCTGTGGGATTGAGCCCCGCGTCAAGCACAGAGCCTGCTTGGGATTCTCTCCCTCCTCTCCTTCTGCCCCTCCACTCACGCTTGGGCTCTCTCACTTACGCACACTCACAATAAACCAACCACAGTTAGATTTCCAGCAGACTGTCCCACAGCAGTAAAGGTACCACAAGACTATCTTCAGTGTGCCGAGACAACAGAGAATTAGGAATTCTACAAAACTACCCTTTAAGAAGGCATTTTCAGGAAAACACAATAGAGCATACTACCAACAGATCTTCTCTAAAGGAAAATCTCAAGTATGTACTTTACTTTTTTTAATTTTTATTTAAATTCCAGTTGTTAACATACAGTGTGATTTTAGTTCTGGGTATACAATGTAGTGATTCAACACTTCCATACATCGCCCAGTGCTCATCACAGGTGCACTCCTTAATCCCCATCACTTAGTTCACCTGTCCCCCACCCACCTCCAGTCTGGTAACCAGCAGTTTATTCTCTGTAGTTAAAGAGTCTGTTGCTTGGTTTGCCTCTCATTCCCCCCCCCCTTTATTGTTTCTTAAATTCCATGCATGAGTGAAAGCATACAGCATCTGTCTTTCTCTAACTTAATTCACTTAATACTCTCTAGCTCCATCCATGTTGTTGAAAATGGCAGGATTTCATTCTTTTTCATTGCTGAGTAATACTGCACTACACACACACACACACACACACACACACACACACACATCTTCTTTGTTGATGGACACTTGGGCTGTTTCCATAAGCTAGCTATTGTAGATAATGCTGCTATAAACCTCAGGGTGCATGTATCCCTTCAAATTAGTATTTTTGTATCCTTTGGGTAAATTCCAACATGTACTTTAGAAAGAAGAAAAACGATCCTCATAGGAAGAATGGAGATGCAAGAAGAAATAGGAAAGCAACTGACAAAAATGTACATAAATCTACATGAACTTTGTCTATGTAAAACAGCATCTATTCTTTGGGTTAACTTTTTAAACCCTAATTAAGATACAGGATAACAATACCATGTGAGTCAGGAGGGGATGGTTAGAGTTAAAATAGTCTAAAGTTCTGAACTGTTCAAGAAGTTTAAATACTGAATAAAGTTAGATTACAGAAAGTGTATGTACTATATTTTAAGTGGTCAGAAAAGCAACCACCAGAAGAATGGACATAGAGTGTTTAGCTCCCAAGATAATAAAAACAAGAACTACATTAACGAAAAGCAAACAGAAAATAACACAATCTCAGAGGGAGGAGGAGACTGAAAAAGAGCACGGAAAAATAGAACAAAATGTACAAAGTAAGATGGTGAAAATAAGAGTTATCAATAATCACAATAAGGGCGCCTGGGTGGCTCAGTGGGTTAAAGCCTCTCCCTTCGGCTCAGGTCATGATCTCAGCGTCCTGGGATCGAGGCCCGCATCGGGCTCCCTGCTCAGCGGGGAGCCTGCTTCCCCCCTCTCTCTCTGCCTGCCTCTCTGCCTACTTGTGATCTCTCTCTCTCTGCGTCAAATAAAGAAATAAAAAAAACCTTTAAAAAAAAATAATCACAATAAATGTTAAACTCACCAACTAATATATAGAGTTAATCAAGTTGGATAAAAATATAAAACCAGGCTATGTGTTATATATAAAAGACACACCCAAAACATTAGGTTATGGAACCACTAAAAATAAAAAGACTGAAAAAGATCTAGAACACAAAACACTTTACCAAATTTAAGCTGGAAAAGCTATATAACATTTTTTTAAAATAGAGATTTAGGACAAAAAGACAAAACTGATTTTAGAATAAAGAGAGTCACTAGATAGTCATAAAAGGATCAATTCACCAGGAAGATAAAGTTAAGACCTGTAAACAAAAAGAAAAAAGAAAGGAAAAAAACCACAATCCCACTGTCACCAATAGAGTTGGCTGTCAAACCAAGACCTTACTCTGAAATAGCATTCAAAGCGGGGGGCAGGGGAGGGGGAGATCATTCTTCTTCACCATAGAAATCTACCTCCAGGTAAAAAGGTGGCTTGAGGTGGAGAGGGGAAGCTCTTATACACACACACACACACACACACACACACACACGTAGTTAATCAAGATCTAATCAAGATCGGGGAATGACAGAAAATTTGCAACCTCTATTGAAATAATGGATTCAGAAAGAGGAGAGATCACAACCAACACTAAATACAATTATAAGAACATATTATGAGCAACTATACGCCAGCAAATTAGAAGAAACAGATGCATGCCTAGAGACGTATAAACTACCAAAACTGAACCAGGAAGAAATAGAAAACCTGAACAGACCCATAACCAGTAAGGAAATCAAAGCGGTAATCAAAAATCTCCCAACAAGAGCCCAGGGCCAGATGGCTTCCCAGGGGAATTCTACCAAACATTTAAAGAAGAATTAATACCTATGCTCCTGAACTGTTCCAAAAAATAAAAATGGAAGAAAACTTCCAAAGTTATTATATGAGGCCAGCATTGCCTTAATCCCAAAACCAGACAAAGAACCCATCAAAAAGGAGAACTACAGACCAATATCCCTGATGAACATGGATGCAAAAATTCTCACCAAAATAGTAGCCAACAGGATCCAACAGGATTACAAGGATTATTCACCACGACCAAGTGGAATTTATTCCTGGGCTGCGAGGTTGGTTTAACATCCGCAAATCAATGTGATACATTAATAAAAGAAAGAACAATGGGTGCCTGGGTGGCTCAGTGGGTTAAAGCCTCTGCTTTCGGCTCAGGTCATGATCTCAGCATCCTGGGATCGAGGCCCACATCG
>LNAC01000073.1:3188100-3210871 GCA_002007465.1 Ailurus styani | reverse complement strand
AAGCAGGCTCCCCGCTGAGCAGAGAGCCCGATGTGGGCCTCGATCCCAGGACCCTGGGATCATGACCTGAGCCGGAAGGCAGCGGCTTTAACCCACTGAGCCACCCAGGCGCCCAGCACCCTTTCTTAATCAAAACTCTTCACAGTGGAGGGATAGAGGGTACATACCTCAACATCATGAAAACCCACAGCAAATAGCATTCTCACTGGGGAAAAATTGAGAGTTTCTCCCCAAGTTCAGGAACATGGCAGGGATGCCCACTATCACCACTGTTGTTCAACATAGTACTAGAAGTCCTAGCCTCAGCAATCAGACAGCACAAAGAAATAAAAGGCATCCGAACTGGCAAAGAAGTCAAACTCTCACTCTTTGCAGATAATATGATACTTTATGTGGAAAACCCAAAAGGCTCCACTCCAAAACTGCTAGAACTCATACAGGAATTCAGTAAAGTGTCAGGATATAAAATCAATACACAGAAATCAATTGCACTTCTATACACCAACAGCAAGGCAGATGAAAGAAAAATTAAGGAGTCGATCCCACTTACAATTGCACCCAAAACCATAAGATACCCAGGAATTAATCTAACCAAAGAGGCAAAGAATCTGTAATCAGAAAAATATAGAATACTCATGAAAGAAATTCAGGAAGACACAAAGAAATGGAAATGCTCATGGATTGGAAGAACAAATATTAGGGTGCCTGGGTGGCTCAGTCATTAAGCATCTGCCTTCGGCTCAGATCATGATCCCAGAGTCCTGAGATCGAGCCACACATCGGGCTTCCTGTTCTGCTGGAGGCCTGCTTCTCCCTCTCTCACTCCCCCTGCTTATGTGTCCCTCTCTTGCTGTCAAATAAATAAAATCTTTATTTAAAAAAGGAAGAACAAATATTATGAAAATGTCTACGCTACCTAGAGCAATCTACACATTTAGTGCAATCCCTATCAAAATACCATCAACTTTTTTCAAAGAAATGGGACAAATAATCCTAAAATTTATATGGAACAAGAAAAGACCCTGAATAGCCAGAGGAACGTTGAAAAAGAAAACCAAAGTTGGCAGCATCACAATTCCAGACTTCAAGCTCTATTACAAAGCTGTAATCACCAAGACAGTATGGTATTGGCACAAAAACAGATACATAGATCAGTGGAACAGTATAGAGAGCCCAGACATGGACCCTCAACTCTATGGTCAACTAATCTTCGACAATGCAGGAAAAAATCTCCAATGGAAAAAAGACAGTCTCTTCAACAAATGGTGTTGGGAAAATTGGGCAGCCACATGCAGAAGAATGAAACTGGACCATTTCCTTACACCACACACAAAAATAGACTCAAAATGGATGAAAGACCTCAATGTGAGACAGGAATCCATCAAAATCCTTGAGAAGAACACAGGCAGCAACCTCTTCGACCTCAGTTGCAGCAACTTCTTCCTAGAAACATCGCCAAAGGCAAGGGAAGCAAGGGTAAAAATGAACTATTGGGACTTCATCAAGATGAAAGCTTTTGCACAGCAAAAGAAATAGTCAACAAAACAAAAAGACAACCAACAGAATGGGAGAAGATATTTGCAAGTGACATATCAGATAAAGGGCTAGTATCCAAAATCTATAAAGAACTTATCAAACTCAACACCCAAAGAACAAATAATCCAATCAAGAAATGGGCAGAGGGGCGCCTGGGTGGCTCAGGTAATGATCTCAGAGTCCTGGGACCGAGCCCCGCATCAGGCTCTCTGCTCGGTGGAGAGCCTGCTTCCCCCTCTTTCCCTGCCTGCCTCTCTGCCTACTTGTGATCTCTCCCTCTGTCAAATAAATAAGTAAAATCTTTAAAAAAAAAAAAATGGGCTGAAGACATGAGCAGACATTTCTGCAAAGAAGACATCCAAATGGCCAACACACATGAAAAGGTACTCAACATCACTTGGCACCATGGAAATACAAATCAAAACCACAGTGAGATACCACCTCACACCAGTCAGAATAGCTAAAATTAGTAAGTCAGGAAACAACAGGTGTTGGCGAGGATGCGGAGAAAGGGAAACCCTCCTACACTGTTGGTGGGAATGTAAGCTGGTCCAGCCACTCTAGAAAACAGTATGGGAGTTCCTCAAAAAGTTGAAAATAGAGTTACCCTATGACCCAGCAATTGCACTACTGGGTATTTACCCCAAAGATACAAATGTAGTGCACGTGCACCCCAATGTTTATAGCAGCAATGTCCACAATAGCCAAACTATGGAAAGAGCCTAGATGTCCATCAACAAATGAATGGATAAAGAAGATGTGGTGTATATACGCGCGCGTGCGCGCGCACACACACACATACATACAGTGGAATATTACGCAGCCATCAAAAAAACAAATTCTTGCCATTTGCGACGACAAGGATGGAATTTGAGGCTATCATGCTAAGCGAAATAAGTCAATCAGAGAAAGACAATTATCATATGATCTCACTGATATGAAGAATGTGAGAAACAAGACAGAGGATCATATGGGAAGGGAGGGGAAAATGAAACAAGATGAAACCAGAGAGGGAGACAAACCATAAGAGACTCTTAAGTTCAGAAAACAAACTGAGGGTTGCTGGAGGGGAGGGGAGTGGGAGGGATGGGGTGGCTGGGGGATGGACATTGGAGAGGGTATGTGCTGTGGTGACCGCTGTGGATTATGTAAGACTGATGAATCACAGACACATACCCCTGAAACAAATAATACATTATATGTTAATAAAAAAAGAAAAGAAAAGAAATAATAGATTCAGGCAAGAATCATCAATGGAGATGAAAAGCATTAAGTGAAAGGTTTTTTTTTTTTTTTTAAAGATTTTATTTATTTATTTCACAGAGGGAGAGAGATCACAAGGGGGCAGAGAGGCAGTCAGAGAGAGAGAGGGGGAAGCAGGCTCCCCGCTGAGCAGGGAGCCCGATGCGGGCCTTGATCCCAGGACCCTGAGATCATGACCTGAGCCGAAAGCAGAGGCTTTAACCCACTGAGCCACCCAGGCGCCCTTAAGTGAAAGGTTTATGGAGAACTGGATAGTTGCTTAATGCCCAAGTATCATCACCCAACAGATTCCTTGCTAATCTCAGGAGAAAACTCTAACTTTAAAATCAAGGAATCAGGCTGACATCGTCCTGCCCACTAACAGGGGAATTACGAGATACTGCACACCTCCCGAAATGAATATGAAGAATGCCTCATGTTGTACCACCTCAAGGCCCCTTATCAAAAATGCTTATTCTACACCCTTATAGCTAATTTTCAGCTTATAGGAAATATGTAAGTAAGAAGAAGGAGTTAAATGACACCACTTGGAAGTTAACAGATAAATCCAAAGGTGGGACATTTAACCACACAGGCAACCCAATCTCTTCCATAAGTCAATGTCATGAAACACTCTTAAGAGGCATAACAACCAAATATGAGCTCCTTGACTGTATCTTGAACCAATGAGCAGTGAAAGACATCTGGCCAAAGAGGCAACTGAGGAAATGTAAATAGGATATGAGGATTAAATGATAGTACAGAACCGTTCATTATGTGTGACGATGATATTATACTTTATAAAAATATCCTTAATTTTAGACATGCATGCAGAAATATTTGGGATAAAATGACATGAAGTTGTAACTTCAGGAAAAACACAACAGTTGAAGCAGGTATGATAAAATGTCATCAAGTGTGAAACTGAAGTGATGTTTACTATTCTTTCTACTTTTCTGTATATTTGAAATGTTTCTCAGTAAATAGGTTTTTCTTATATGAACAGAATATAAAATAGCCCTAAAAGAACAGAACTACAAGGAGAAATTGATAAAACCACCATCACAGAGGAAAACTGCAGCACACTTCTCTCAAGTATTGATTTAGTTCAAGCAGGTAAAATATTAGTAAAGTAGAGATTATTAAATAATATGATTAGCATGCTTAACAGACAGATGTAGATTCTTGCACTCAACACTTAGAAAATAAATATCCTTCTCAAGCACATCTGTAAAAAGTCAACTATGTAAGGCCATAAAGAAAGTCTCAACACATTTCAAAAGTAGCATGGGGGGCGCCTGGGTGGCTCAGTGGGTTAAAGCCTCTGCCTTCGGCTCAGGTCATGATCCCAGGGTCCTGGGATCGAGGCCCGCATCGGGCTCCCTGCTCGGCAGGGAGCCTGCTTCCCCCCCTCTCTCTGCCTGCTTGTGATCTCTCTCTCTCTGTGTCAAATAAATAAATAAAATCTTTAAAAAAAATTAAAAAAAAAAAAAAAAGTAGCATGGGTACCCATCAGACCCACTTTTGTGCTCCCATCAATCTCCGACCCAGGCTTGCCTACATCCCCTGTCCTCCCACCTCTAAGCCTGGCTTCCTGTCTTGCATGGACCCAGCTCTGGCCCCTTTCATTTCCATGGTTCTAAAGCCCTGGTAACTGCCATCATTTTTAACACCACACCAGTTCCACTCCCCCCTCCCCCCGCCCCACATGTGGCCAGGGCCAGGCTCTGGCTTGGGTGGTCTTGGCCTCACACCTACCGTGGTGGGAGCCACAGTAGCTCCAGCTCCCAGAGCCAGCAGACTGCCCCCACAGAACTCTGGCTTCCCTAGGGCTGCCTGGAAAGGCTGAGTAACATAACATGGAAATTATTATCTATAGGACAAACGTTGAATAGCGGAAGACAAGAGAGAGGACAGAGGCAGCAGATAAATTACTCATCCTTCTTCCCAGGATGGAACTATTCAGAGAAGCCCTAATTCCCCAGGGACAGTCCTGTGATTCTCAGCTGATGGAGCTGGGTCAGCTCAGGAATGCCACACCTTGTGCTGGCTTTCTCCCTCTCAGCTCTCCCCCCTCCACCCGACTCCTGCTTCCCTGCGATGGAACCCCATGACAAAGCATTAAGTTGTACCTTTAATTTAGACAAATTTTCTAAAAAACCTAGGCTAAGATTCAGCACTCTGACTGTCATGCTACTAAAGACGATAGCAAGCAACAGTTTTTTAAATATAAAATAGGGGCACCTGGGTGGCTCACTCAGTTAAATGTCTGACTTCAGCTAAGGTATTGATCTCAGGGTTGTGGAATCGAGCCCACATCAGGCTCCCTGCTCAGGGGGGAGTCCGCTTGTCCCTCTGCCTCTGCCCCACCCCTACCACGCTTGCTCTCACACACGTGCGCATGCTTGCGTGCGTGCTTAAACAAAATCTTTAAAAAATAAACTATAAAATACAAATGTAAAAGACTTAAATAATCCATAGGTCAGAAAGGAAATTACAAAGATTACTTAAAATAGAATATTAATGAAAAATATAATTATATACACATACAAAAAATATAGCTATATATGTGTATATATTCATAGAATGTTCTAGGGTGACATTCAGCAGCTTACCTTAGCATGTGCAGAGACAGGCCTACTTTTGCATTCCACAGTCAGAGCATAAGTGATTCCATTGGGGAGGCCAAGAGGGAGCCAGGAATGATACCACAGAGAACACAGAGACTCTCAGAGCAGAACCTCCTCATCTCTGGAATAGAGGGTGTGGAGAAGAGGTTGGTGGGTAGAGAAGATTCTTTCCTCTTCCACAAGGAAGGAAGGGAGCTGAATCCCAGAGAGATGAGCCTGAAGTCAGAGCAGGGGCCTGGCTCTCGCAGCTCGGCAAGAGCCCTCTCCTGTGAAAGCAAGCCAACCCAGGGAATGTGATAGGGCCCTGAGTGTGAACCTGGGCCAGGTACCAGGAGAGGGGCTGGGAGAGGGAGGTGCGGCCCAGCGCATCAGTGCAGTGGGACAGCTCAGAGAATTCTAACCTGACGTGGGGAGCACTGTAACCCAGGTGTGTGTAAATGCTATGGAAAGTGGCATCTGAAATGGAACTAGCGGTCAAATAAGGCAAATCCAGCTCAGGGGAACAAACAGCAGGAACAAAGGCAGGGCAGGGAGAAGCCCTGTGCTCCTAGGGCAGTGTGAGGTGAGAGAACAGGAAGTAGAAAGGACAACTCCAATATGGCTTGGCAGCGAAGATCCAGGCTTTAGAGGCAGGCACACCTCCACTTAAAACTCGCAGTGTGTGTTTATTGTGAATGGATTACATAATTCTAAACTATGCCGAAGATTTAAAGAGTCAAAGTTCTCCCTTCAATCCCCGACCTCCCTCCCCAGAGGCAAACACTGAGCTGAATGTGTATCTTTTCAGACTCTTTACAAATACTGAACATCTCTGGGTCTCCACTTCCTCATCTGTTAAATGGGACTAACAATAATGGTTCTTCCCTGGCAGGGGTGCCCTGAGGGCTAAATGACTGAATACATGTAAAGTACTCAGAGAAGGACCCAGTCCAGCAAGCACTCAGTGTATGGTAGTGACTGGCATATTAGTATCTACAAACATCCATAAATGATTGTCTACTTGTTTCACAAAATGCATGGAGTTTAAATTCTAGCTCTGCTACCTAAGAGTTACATCTTTGGGAAGTTGTTTCAGGTTTTTTTGGTTTTTAACTTTTCATGGCTTTGTTTTTATCTTGGGTAAAATGGAGACAATTATACTTGCCATCCAGGAATAGAATGAGGCTTAGATATGTTGCAGGAAGGTGACTTGGGACCCTAGGGTTTCGATCTGTTTGCTTGTGTCATTACTATACAGGGTTGGGGGCTCTCCTGCCTGCTCCCAGCAGCCTCCACGCTTCCTGGTTTGGGCTAAAGATGAGGGAGAACAATGGGCAGGACAAAGCCCTGCTTTTCTAACCATCCTGCAGGCAGTGTCAGGGTGAAAAAACCAGGTTCAGGCCAGGGACCCACACCTGCCTATAGTTTGAGACTATTACTTGTGGAACGTGCACAAAAATCACCTGAGAAACTTGCTAGAGAGAAAATTCTGCTTCAGTAGATTGGAGGTGGGGCCTGAAATCCTTCCTAAGAAGCTGACTGGTGCTGCTCATGGTGGTCTGCAAACCACACTTGAAGAAGCCAGGGCCCGGGACTCCTGCCCCTCCCATGGCCCACCTGAAAGCCATCTACAGGCGCTCTGCCTTGCCAAGCACTCAGACGACTAACCTCAAAATCCACTCCGGTCCCAACAGCTGCCCTCACTCTGGCCAGGGCTGGCAGATCCTTAGAGATCCCAGGCCTCTACAGATCCCATCCCTTCAAGGAAAGGTGGGGTAGGGTGGGGGAAATCTAGATTTCCCCTAGAGAATAGACACAGCCCTTGTTCCCATGAAATTACATCCTAGATACATAATAAACAAGTAAACAGATGTACGACTGCTAGAGATAAATGCTTTGAAATAAAGCAGGATAAGGAAAAAGTATCTGCACTGGTGGGAGATGTTATTGTAGATATGACAGCCAGGGAAATCTCTGAGATGACATTTGAGCAGAGACATGATTAGAAGAATGACTCCCGTGAGTATGGGGGGGGGGATGTGCGAAGGTCCTGAGACAAAAAGAGGCTGACTGTTTTGAGGCTCAGCAAGGAGACCAATGAGGCTATGAGTCAGCAGAAAAAAGAAGATATCAAAGGGGCAACAGAGGAGTGCCTGGATGACTCAGTCGGTTAAATATCTGCCTTCAGCTCAGGTTATTATCCCAGGGTCCTGGGATCCAGCTCCACACTGGGCTCCCTGCTCAGCCGGGAGTCTGCTTCTCCCTCTCGCTCTCCCTTCCCAACCCCACCTGCTCGCAGTCTTTCAAATAAATAAAATCTTTAAAAAAAAAAAAAAAGAGGCAACAGGGGCAGAACAGTAGGGTCTTCTGAGCAATTATGAGGAACGAGTAAGACAAACTGGAAGGTTCCAGGCAAAAAGAGTACTAATTTTTTATGATTTTTTTAAGACATCCTTTACATATGATAAAATTCATCATTTTGGCGTAGAGTCCTACCAATTTTGACAACCGCGGACAAGCAAGTAACCACAGCTCCATCCCCCCCAAAAGCCTCTCTTGCCCTTTCAAGCCTTCCCCACGGCCCCCGACAGCCCCCATGGATCACACATCTGGTTTCTGTCTCTACGGTGTTGGCACTCCCCAGGACGGCACAGAAATGGGACCATTTCCAATGGTACTTTCTCCAATCTGACTTCTTTCACTCAGCATAATGCATCCATATGGGCACACAGAGCTTTTTCCTGCCGAAGGGTAGGCCACAGGATGGATGGACAGCAGTTCGTCCATCCATCCACCAGCTCAAAGACATTCAGAATGTCTTTTCTGTCAGTGACAAACGAAGCTTCTAGAAACACGTGGGTCGAGGTGTCTATGCGACTGGAAGTTTTCCTCAATTTCTCCTGACCGAAAATGGAGCGGAAATTCACTCTCCCATCTGAAACGACTCAAAAACTGGGGACAGAAGGGCTTTCGGCCCCAGGACGCGAGGCAGCCGGCGGCAGGGATCTGTGAGGCGGGAGAAGCAAGCGAGGCGCCCCCCATCTGCAACCGGACCGGACGGGACGGGGAGCCTGGCGACACCCAGATGGGGCTGCTCACCTTCCAAGTCCCGAGCAGAGCGAGCTTCACAGGGAGAACTCGGGAGACCCGCAGAGGGACCCCCGGCGCCTCGGCTTCTCCTGGAGGCCAGCGCGTGAGGAAAGCCCCTGAGGCTGGAGAAGAGCCATCAGAGAGGGGCGGCCAGACCAGTCCCTGGCGCTCACGCCGGGCCCTGGAAGAGGAACACTGCCCCCAACTTTGTCATTCGTGGGACATGGGAGGGGTGTTCAAGAGGCGCTGCCTCGGGCGGGGGGCGAAATCAGCCCCGGGTGAAAGGCTGCCCGGGCAGGCCCAGCACCAGCCCGCCATGTTTTTCCCGTGGTGCTTGTCCGCGTCACGTGGTCTCCGCCCACAGCCGCGGTCAGGAGCCGCTGAAGACTCGCGAGAAGCCCGGGCAGCTGTCCGGCCCTGGGAGTTCGAGTTGCCTTCACCTTCCAGTTTCTCGTCAACTCAGAGAGCCCGCCCTTAGCCGGGGTCCCCTCCCCGCCCCGCGGCCTGGAAATCCTCTTCAGGTTGCAAACTCGGCCAATAGTAGGGCTTCCTCGCTTGTCTGTCCCTCTCAAGACTCACCGTCCTCCCATCCCTGTGGTCCTACATCTGAAAACCACCGTTTCATCTACTCTTTCCACTTCCATAGGTGTTTGAGGTTCAAAGGTAGATGGTCCCCACGTCTCTGTCTTGACCGCAAGTATGGATGACATCATCTCATTTTGTTTTGAAGGGACCACTCAAGAGACCAGACTGAGGACGGGCTTGGGCAGAAGTAGGAAGAGTAGGGCGCCTGGGTGGCTCAGTGGGTGAAGCCTCTGCCTTTGGCTCAGGTCATGATCTCAGGGTCCTGGGATCGAGGCCTGCCTCGGGCTCCCTGCTGGGTGGGGAGCCTGCTTCCTCCTCTCTGCCTACTTGTGATCTCTCTGTCAAATAAATAAATCTTTTAAAAAAAAAAGGAAGTAGGAAGAGCAGTGAGAGAAGGCACTGAGGGAATCTGGGTGAGAGCCAATGGGCCTGCTTCCAGATTGCACTGATGACGGGTATCACAGGTGATTGATTTCAGGACCTATTTGGAACACAGAGCTCATGAGATTTGCTGATCAAACAGTTTCAGGTGTGAGAGGAAATAGGCAGGCGTGGTAGACTCTACTCTTGCTGACCTGAACACATTCATACATATCCCCAATTCCAGAAACTCTTGTGAAGGTAGGAGTGCTTGAGTGATCCATGTTAACTTGAGATAGGTAATATGAAGTAGGCATGGGTAGGGTCATTCCTGAGGCATAAGCCAAAACTCCTTTCCTCCCCTACTGCCAGATAGCTTGTGCTCTGGAACAGCCAGCTGGAGAGACCAGCCAAGCAAAGCCCAGGTAGTACTTGTCCCGTNGTGCTCATGTCACCAGGTAGTACTTGTCCCATGCTCCTCCTCTCCAAGGCCGTCCTTGTTCATCTGAACCCAATTTCACCTGTTTTCGAATGTTATCCTCGGGCAGGGGGTCTGGGAAGGGGATGCGCTGGCATGTAGTGGTACCAGGATCATTACCAAGGTCAGCAGTCGAGGGAGGCCTGGCAATGACTCCAGTATTAAAGGGCCAGCTTTCCAACTTCTCCAGAGAAGGAATCAGCACTAATATAACTTGGATGCCTGGAAACATGCCACACATTCTTCAACATTTTCCATGTGTGATCCTACCTAGGCACATAACATTTTAGACAAGGAGACTGGGGCTCAGGGAAGTAAAGGAACTTGTCCCAGTTACAGCTGGCAAGCAACAAAACCAGAACCCAACTCCCAATAAGCCGAAGATAGAAACCCCAAGCCATTTCTATTAAACATAATTTTTATTTCATCCAAGGCAAAGCTAAGTAAAATTCTACAATGCCAAATGTGTTATAAAGGCAAGATAGTTGATCACATCCGTTCTGTGCTTGAACACAAGTCTTTGCTGGGTGTGTGCATATCTGTGCCTCCCAGAGGCACTCGTGGACCAGAGGCCTCCCAGACCCATTGCTGCATTGTTTTGATCTATTGTTATATTAAAAAATTGACTATGGGTATTGTCATCCAAGCCACAGGAATAAACCATGCATACGATAGTCAAAAGCTCTGAATATCCGGTGGGAGTTGGGAGGGGAGGGACTCCAACCTGGGACAAAGTGAGGTGAAGCAAGCTATAGGGTTGTTTTGGTTTTTTTCAAGAAGTCCCCCTCCTTCCCCTCCCTCCCCCAGCGCTCCTGGCAGCTGTCCTTAAGAGTGGGAAGGAGTCATGGCGTTATGGAACCGAAGAGCATGGCTGGTCTTCCCCTCAGTCTCTTATCTTTTCTCAGGTTCCTGGTGTCCCAACAGGTATAGCTCAGGCCAGGAAAGATGGCTCCCCCCAAATGTGCCGAGTCTCCCCCATCTCAGGCACACATACCTCCATACATGCCTGCTTCCACACACAGCCCCCCAGGCCACAGGCATGTGTGTACACACACACACACACACACACACACACACACACACCGTCACCTGTCACCATCTCTGGGGCATGCTATCACACCCCTTGCTTCACCTCCTGCTCTGGTCAGCCAGCCAGCTGGGGAAAGTCTGAGCTCCATTGGCCCCTCTCCCAGACCACTCTAGCCTTACAGATTCATTCTGATGGCCTTTTGCTCAATTCCTACCCAGGGAGAAACCCACGGCCTGGAATGCTGAGGTCCTGTTTTGAGGTCAAAGATGGGGAGCTGGGAAAACTCTGTCTTTGGTCTCACTGACTTGACTGTCAGCACAGCTGCATGCCTGCAAGGCTCCCAAGATCAGTTCTGTAAATGGCTCTCTCTAGCCCACAAGCCCTGGAAACACCCTCACCAGCCCCTGGAAATCTGTGCACACTGAGGCTGTGCCTGGGAAGACGGCTTTGCCCTCAGACATTCTATTGCAAATCCACGCCCGTGTTCCTCCGTGGGTATCACCCCAGCACTGGGGCACAACGATTCTCTGTTGTGGGGATGGGACTGAGCGTTCTTGAGCACTCACTAAATGCCCATAGTGGCCCCAGGCGTTGGAACCCCCAAAAATGTCCCCCCAGAGTCCCTATTATACCAGCTCTATTGAAAACACCCAAACAAAGCCATGGATAAGAAGCTGTAAGCATCAGAGCCAAGGTTGCTAATATTACAAAGACTAAAATAATTCCAAGGGGGAGGAGTGGGAAGAGAGAGAGTGCAAGAGTAAGTACGTTAGTGAAAGTGCATGCGTGCAAGTGTGCATGTGTGTGAGTGTGTGTCTCCTAGGGAGGGGACACAGACGTGAGGACAAGACAGACTGGGAACAATTCCTCCAATTATAATTCCTGGACTCCTAGATCCCTTTCCAAGCCAAAAAAAAATTTTTTTAAACAAAAACTCGTCAAGCCCCACAACAATCCTGGGAGGTAGGATACACCCATATGATCACACCCACTTTATAGATGGGAAAAGCTGAGCCCAGAGAAGATGCACGACCCACCTATCAGTCGACAGTAGACCCAGGAGTGGAGAGGATGACGCCCTTCCCCCACGGCCCCCCTGCTCTGTATACCCTGGCCTCCTCCGAAGACAGTAAGAGGAGCCCAGGCGATTCAGCTCGTTCAAATGTTGGAACTGGGAAGGGGGAAGAAAGCAGCTTTCATAAAGGGAGCCACAGGAAGTTTTCCAAATGGCTGGTAGCTCTGGTCTGTCTGTTCCCCAACCGGGACAATCTAAGCCTGAGCCACAGGTTCTGGGGGGACAAGGACGGGAGCCCTGGAGGCAGATCAGAGTGGGACCCTGAGAACCCATCAGGTGGGGTGAGGGCCACAGGCCACAAGCCACAACCAGGCACCTGCCCAAGCTGCTGCTCCTCAGTCTCTCCTACCCCCACCCTGCAGGAAGCCTGCAGCTGCTTTTTGACAGGAGCATCCTGAGGCAGTCCCCATAAACTCTGGGAAAGGGAGCTACTGCCCTCACACCCCTTCCAGGCTCAGAGGACAGGGTACCAGAGAGGAAGCGAGCAGGAGCAAATGGCAGGGGCCTCTGTTACCACCACAGCTCACTTCATCCCTCCCGCCCCACAGGGACACCACCCCTGCCTCCCAACAGCTCCAAGTTTCCATCACTGTCCAGGGGACCGTGGGTGGCACCACCTCAGCTCCTTGGTCCCCAACATGGCCCTGGGCGGGGGCAGGTTGGAAACTCCTCGTAGTGGCACCCCAGGGCTGGCTGTCACGCACAGGCTGGAGAGGGGACGGAGGGGATGAGCCCGGACATGAGGAGCTAAGGCACAGTCCAGCCCCACACACAGAGGTGTGCAAACCAGTTCTCAGGAAAGCAAAGGAAGACAGAGCACCCTCTCCCTGCTCCTCCCCAACCCCGGGGGAGGGGGAGGGAGGGGGTGACACAGCTGAACAGGAAGCAGCCAGAAAACCCAAGGGCCCCCTCTTCTGAAGCAAGAGGATCCCTGAGGTGAAAGCAAGCCCTTGACCCCAGGGTGGGGGGGGGTGGGAACATCCCTGGGCCAGGGGAGAAGGTGTGATGGATGGGCAAGGGCACGGGAGGCGTGAACCTACGGGAGGGGTGAACCCGCGGGAGGGGAGGGTTTGAGGGTACAACACCTCAAGCAAGATGATGCCACCTGGGGCCTCAGGGAAAGAGGGGCGGCAGGGAGGGAAGCTCCGGAGTTCCCAGGGGCGGCAACGGGCCGGCCATGCCGAGAAGGGGCAGCCAGCACGGGTGAGGCTGGGGTGGGCATCCCAGTGGCCAAGAGGCCCCGGCCATGGGCTCGTCCACCTCTGCAGTCCTGCTTCCCCAAGGAGAAATGCTAGGAAAGGCATAGGCAGCGCCCCAGTGCTCCAGGAAGGTGGGAGGGTCCCCTTCACGAGTCCCTCAGGAACTCAAGAGATCAGAGGAGCAGGCTAGGGGGACTGGGACCCCAAGACCAAGGTGCCCAGCCCTAGTTGGGAGGGTTCACAGACTCCAAGCAGCAGTGGGGGGCCAGGGGGTATGGGGGTGGAGATGGAACGGGGGCTGCCAGACACCCCGTGTTGGGGGATGGAAGCGCCTTATTAGAGGGACCTGGGGGATCAGGTACCATCGCAGCCTCTCACTTTCAGCCGCCCTCCAGCGGGCTCTCATCCCAGAACCTGTACAGAATCCTCTAGGCCACATCCACTACCAAAAGGGTTAGATCTCCACACTGTTATTCACAGGGGTCCAGCTATCAGGGCAGGCCTCGCTGATCCCCCTGCAAGCCTCTCTTAAAGAGAAATCTGAGGAAAACCAAGGTATTGCTCATACAGGGTGAGGAGACTAAAGAAGACCCCGTGTACCCCAGGTGTCAGGGGAACCGCCCTTCACACCACCCAGCAGTCCTTTCCTTTCCTGAACTTTCCGCAAGCCCCCTCCCCTGGCCAGCCCTCATTCCTGGGGAGCCCTGGCTGGGAGGGGGCAGGCAGGCTGGGCAGGACCCCAGTTTCTCCCCAGGAAGACTACAGTTGGAGCCAAGCAGCAGGTGTCTCAGGCACGTGGGTTCACGGACATGGCTCAAGCATCAGTTCGTCATCAGCAAGTGGGGCCCGGCCTGCCGCTTGGCCCCCAGTGGGGGCTCAAACTTTGGTTGGTGCTTTCTCTTCCGCCTTTGAGCCGGGCAGCCCATTCTCTGTGTTATCATTCCCTGAGGAACTCACGAGGCACTCCTTCCTGGAGAGGGAGAGAGGAGGAGAGGGCGCTGGTGAGCTGGTGAGGAAAGAGGCCAGAGCAAGGGGTCAGCTGTGGGCAGAAGCCTGGGCCCTGCGACCAGCCCCGAGTCCTCTCCCTTTGCTCTGTGGGGCAAAGCTGGCAAGAGGTCAAGTCACCCAAGCTCTCTGGGCCTCCGTTTTCTCATCTATAAAATGGATGTGACAATGACCCCTTCTTCGCGGGGGTGCCGTGAGGCATCAGTGAGCACCTAGAACAGGGCCCGGCACACAGACAGGACGCTGTAAGGCCCACCATCACCTAGCCGTCCGGCGTGGTGGAAGGGAAGGGCACCAGGTGCTGGTCCCAGGGATCAGTGCGCAGGGGAAGCCAAACCAGGTTAAGCCCCAGGCTGTGCCAACCCAGGGGGAAGGGTGCAGGCCAGCAAGCAGTATAGCAAAGGCAAAGAGCTCCTGCCCCAGACCCCCTCCTCTCGGAGCTGGCCGTGTGGCTGTGACGGAGGAAGAAGGATGCTCACGGGAGGGGCGGAACAGGCAGAGGCCTGGGCAGCAGGGAAGGCAGGTGTGAGCACAGAGTGTGGTGGGACGGGGAAGATGGCCGCAGGAAGGAGAGACAGTTACATGGGAAGACATCCCCCAGGAGGTTCATCCTGCCAGCAGCTGGACTTGCTCCAGAGTGAGTATGTCCCACTGTCACCTGCAGCACCCCGGCTGTACTGAGCTCTCCGGGGAACACCTGGCGGCTACATCATTGAGAGCTTGCTGCTCCGGAAACTTCCAAGCCTGTGGCATGGCTGCTGTGGCTAAACTGCCTCAGCCTCACCCTGGACCTGCGTAACCAGCTTCGAGGCCTTCAGGAAGGCCTTACTATTTTGTCCTCATCCATTTTGTCCTGCAAAATTTAACGCATAGCTCCAGCCTTTCAAGCTCCTCCTAGATCCAGTTTTGTTCTCCAACACAGTCACTAGGTCCCCGAAAACTTGGTATCATTCCTGGTGTAATTCAGATCTTAACAACAATGAATAAGCAGAGCCCTGCGGCATACCACCAAAGACCTCTATTCAAATGGATGGATCTGTCTACTTACCTATCTCTATACCTAAGGTACAGTCAGCCCAGACAATTCCTACCCACCTCTTTGTACTCCCAAGCACTCCGTATTTCTTAACCGAGCATCTGCGCAGTGTCAGACTAGGAGGCTCTCAGAAAATTTACAGTCTTTCAGAGAACGTGACATTCAATAAGTAACCACAGTACAATGTGATAAATGATCAGAGGAAGGGTTTGCAAGGAGGGACCCACGTAGGAAGCCTCCTCCTAGGGGTCAAGGAGGGCTCTTCGGACAGGTCACAGAATTTGAGACCGACAAAATGAGCGGAAAGGCGGGGGGAGTGGAAACCCTGAGATGCTGTCCAACACCTCCCTTCTCGGGAAGCCACCCCATCTCTGCTATTCATGCAGGCTTTCCTCGCACTCAGAGGACCCCTCTCAGGCTCCCCTGTGGTCTCTCTCCCACCTCCAGCCTCCCCCTACCCAGTCCCTGTGCTCACCAAGGCCAGACCCTTTCTTCCAAAGCCTTCTTCTGATCATACCTGGCCCTGAAAGCCCTCACCAGCTCCACTGCACCGAGGAAGTAAGCCAATCTCAACCCAGACTCCCAGGTCCCCGGGGGTCTCCCCACAATGCCCTCTGCAGGCTTGTTCTCTCCTGCCCCCCTCCCACTCCACTCCCCCACTCTCTCGATGGACAAAATGCCTTGTTCTCCAGACACATGTCTCTTCCTAGACCCTGCCTCTGCTCTCAGCAGTCTGGGATGCCCTTCTCCTCACCCTCCCCAGGGCTTACATTAGATGGATCTTGCAAGGCCTACCACAAACGTCCTTCAGCCAAAAACCCCTCCCTAGTATTCCACCCTCTTCGGAATCCCTGGAGCATTCTATCACACCTCTTTGCGGGCACCCATCCCGTCTACCTTGTCTCACACTGATTTGTATGCACACCCTGTCTTCTTCACTTAAGGGCAGAATCTCATTCCTTCCAGAATTTCCTACAGTACCTGGCACAGTGCCTTGCACATATTGCCTCAAAAATAGCCACTACATGAAAGAAGGGATGAATGAGCTCTGCGTATACTCCCCGAATCAGGAGGATATGGTGAACGTGGTTAAAACTTTGAAGCCAAACAAGCCAGGATGCAAATCTCGGGTCTATCCCTTTCTAGCTGTGTGGCCTTGGGCAAGCTACGTCACCACTCTGAGCCCCACCTCACTCAACTGTAACATAAAAATTGTGGCTATTATATAAATACCTAGCCGAGCACCTAACACATGGAAGGCATTCGGTGAATAACAAGAGGTGTTCTCATCCCTAGCCATCTCCTAATCCACCAGTGCCCCCGCAAGAAAACGTTTGGTCGGCCTTGTTCTTGATGAGCCCATGATGGCTTCCAGGGATCGCTGTTTTCTTTTCTAGGTGCTTTTTTTTTTTTTTTAAGATTTTATTTATTTATTTGACACACAGAGAGAGAGAGATCGCAAGCAGGCAGAGAGGCAGGCAGAGAGAGAGAGAGGAGGAAGCAGGCTCCCTGCTGAGCAGAGAGCCCAATATGGGCCTCGATCCCAGGACCCTGAGATCATGACCTGAGCCAAAGGCAGAGGTTTTACCCACTGAGCCATCCAGGCGCCCTCTAGGTGCTTTTAAACCACAGGCGGAATAATCTATTCTTCAATTTTGCTAACCATCAATAGCAAAACTGGTTATTAAAAAGAGAAATTGGTCTAACTCCATCCCCCAGGCCTTGCTCAAAAATCTCCAAAACTCTGGCCACGAGGCAGAGAGACAATCCAAGAATTCTTCATCTCAGTCAGTGCCTCCCGTTCCCCACCCCCAGTACCATTCCCTTAATATCCCCCCCGATTTCAGCTTCCCTCCCCTGTTACCAGCACAATTTCTGCCCTTTCAAGCCTAATTTCCTCTTCTCAACAAAGCAGAATGAACACGAAGAGAAACTGAGCTGCTCTCCCTTCCCCCTTGCATCTCCTTGCTGCTACCCCCCTCTCTGCTCCGACGTCTCCTCTCATCTCTCTTGCTGATAATACAACTTCCAGGGGCACCTGGGTGGCTCAGTTCATTAAGCACCTGCCTTGGCTCAGGTCATGATCTCAGGGTCCTGGGATCGAGCCCCACATTGGGGTCCCCACTTAGCAGAGAGTCTGCTTCTCCCTCTCTCTGCCCCTTCCCCCCACTCATGCTTGCGTGCTCTCTCTCTCTCTCCCTCTCTCTCTCAAGTAAATAAATAAAATCTTAAAAAAAAAAATACAACTTCCAAACTTCCTTTTACAAACTTCCTTTTTACATTCACTTCTGCTTCTCTGGAACCTGACACAGTTCTGGCAATTCTGGGCCTGGGGCTCATACCCTCACTACTCCCTGTCTTCCTTCCCCTTCCACTTAGAGATGTCTTTCTCAAATCTGCACTCACCCTGGGGCTTCTGGGGAGGCCCTATCAGCCTTTTTAGAATTTTTTTTTTTTTTTAGTCTCCACCATGTAAACTTCCAGAGTCTCACAGTAAGTAAAATGGGTCTTCCCATTTTAGAGTTTCTGTACATGGAATCTTGTCTTTTCTCTGATGAAAAAAAAAAGCATCTAAATCCTTTGGTAGGACTTAGGTTGGGGAGGTACGAATGGAAAGAGAGAAGCTAATGGGATGGATTTGGAAGCAGGATAAGGAAGAGCAAGTTCATGTACTCAGGGAACTCATCGTGCTCAATAAATACGTCCCGGGAGGGAGAGGAAGAGGGGGTGGGAGACAGGAAAGAGTGGTAGGAGTGGGAAGAGAGGATGTGATGAGGGGACAGATAGAAGGATGAAGGTGGATGGGGGCAGATGACGGTGGAATGAGATGATGCTCGGAACACCCACAACACAAGACGGGAGTGGGTGGTGGGCCGGTGGGAGGACAGGAGCATGCAATGGAGTCAACTCACTTCTTCTCCTGAGTCTTCTTGATGATGAAGGCAATGAACTTCTTGACCAGCAGGATGAGGATGAGGAGCCCGATGACCCCACCCACGACGCCCAGGATGATGAGGGTCACGGTGTTGTCCACTTCTTCGACTGTATGGCCAGAGCAGGGAGAGAAGGGGGTGGGCGAGGGGAGCAGGAGTCACCTGGACCCCAGCACGATGGCAGCCTGATGGCTACAGGACTCCAACCCTGGCATCTGGGATGTGCCCACCCCCACCCAGCCCCCAGCCCTCCCCAGGCCTTGCAGCAGGAAGCAGAAGCTGGAACATGACGTCCACCAGACTAAGGCACCGCACAACCCCTCCACACACATACCCTCTACAGACACACACACAGTTCTGGAATAATTCACACTCAGGGTCCACCGCGGTTTGACTTAGACCCCAAATTGCCACATGGAAAGTGTCATTGCCTCTTTCTGGGTCTCCTTTGTCCACAGAAGAAAAACCAAGAACATCCCTATAAAAACTTCCATGTGGCAGGAAGACTTTGGAATCAGGGTGGCTGGATTTTAACGCCAGGGTCTCAGCAGTCGCTAACAGGCTGGTAACCCTGAGCTGGCCACTCAAGCTGGAAACTCTCTCTCCATTTCCTCATCTGAAAACTGAACTCCTGACTCCTGGAACCTGCTCCACTCTCCGTCTCCCCACCTCCATCGAAAAAACTCCATCCTTCCAGTTGTTCTGACCAAAATCCTTGGAGTCATCCTTGACCCCTCCCTTCTCCAAACCCCACATCCAATCCACCTGAGAACCCTAACGGTCTTAACTTAAAAATTCCAGAATCCAGGGGTGCCTGGGTGGCTCAGTCGTTAAGCATCTGCCTTCGGCTCAGGTCATAATTCCAGGGTCCTGGGATCGAGCCCCGCATCGGGCTCCCTGCTCTGCAGGAAGCCTGCTTCTCCCTCTTCCACTCCCTCTGCTTGTGTGTGTTCCCTCTCTCATTGTGTCTTTCTCTGTCAAATAAATAAATAAAACTTAAAAAAAAAATTCCAGAGTCTGATCTCTCAGTACCACATTCGGTCATTGTAGGAGCCTCCTAACTGGACTCCTCACTTCATCGTCTATTCTTGGCCCAGCAGAGAGCTTGTTCTGGGTTAACTCTTCTGCTCAGAGCTCTTCAGTGGCTTCCATCTCATGCAGGCTTACAAGGCCCCACACGACATGGCTTAACCCGACTCATTTCTTCCTATTTGCCCTGCTCCGGCCACATTGGCCTCGTCGATGTTCAATTATCGGCCCTCAGGGCCTTTGCACTTGCTGTTCCCTCTGCCTGGACTATCTTCCCAAAGACATCATCATTTCTCCCTCAAATGTCCTTATGCTATGTTACCTTTTCGGTGAGGCCTTCCCTAGTGACACTGCTAGCACCCCCTCACTCCCTCCCCGTTTTGCTTTTTTCCTACAACACCAGCCATGTTCTCTAATACAACACCATTTTCTTCTTTATTTTGTCTACTACACATCTCCCCCAACTAGAAGGAAACCTCCATAAGGGCAGGAACTTGTCTACCTTGTTCATGCCCCTAGTAGGTGCCACATAAGTAGGTGCTCAACAAATATTTGTTGACTAGATGATTGAAGGACTCTATAAAAAGGGAGAAAAGTTCCCTTCAAAGGGACAGGTAAAGGACAAAGGTGTGAAGGTAAGGGACAATGCCTAACTCAGTGCCTGGCACCCTGAAATGTTGGTTCCCTTCCCCTCCTCTTCCATCCTGCAAAGGCTGAGCACGAAGCAGGACAACATCCAGACCAAGAGGAAGAGGTGACACCTTAGACGGCCTTGATTCCAACGGCTCCAGGCTCAGAGCGAGCTGCCCGGAGGGCCTCCGGCTCTGCCCTTGGCACAGCCAACAGTGAACTCACAGGCATCTCTCTCTCTCTCTCTCTCTCTCTCTCTCTCTCTCTCTCTCTCTCTCCCAGCACCCCACTTCATCCAGGAGAGCAGTGAGTCCCCGGGCACCCAAGAAATGAAGCATGAGCAGGTCCCTTCCTTTTTTTCTCTACTTCTGTGCCTCCTTCACCTTCCGGGCTCCCAGTCCATGAAGCCCAGCATAACCCTTCCAGCCACCTCTAACCACCTCTCGCGTCGGCGGTCATGGGACCAGCTGGCTGCTCCTCGAGGGCTTCTTCCCTGTCCCACCATCCCACCTGTAGGCACACTGCAATCCCCAACTGGGGTTTAGGCTCCAGGGAGGAGCGGCCACTCGATCTCAGTTGCCTGTGGCCCTACGTGCTCTGTCCCTCTGTCCTACCCTGGACTATAAATTCCTCAAGGAAGAACACTGGGAATCATTCATGGCCCTTTTGGTTTGATGACTGTCATTCGATCAACAGTCGCTAGGGGCATACACAACAGTAATAATCATCAGCTCGCATGGAGAACTTTCCCACCACAAGCCAACCTACATCCCGACCCTACTTTTTGCAAGCACCCGAGGATGAGGCAGAATTTATAGGTGAGGAAAACCAGGCTTGGAGGGGCGAAGTATGTAACATAAGCCATTCAGTGGCAGAATAGGTATTAGAGCTACGTTATCTGAGCTTCCAGAAGCGATCCAGTAACTTTTGAAAGCATAAAGCGAAAGAAAACACCAGGGTGGTCCATTTTGCCATTTGACTGAAGTGCCATTTGACCCCACTGAGTGGGGTACCCCGCCATGCTGCCCACTCCACTGCCCTCGTCCCAGCCCCCACTGCTTACGTTTATCAACGACTTGGAGGAAGATGGTGGCCTGGTGATGAAAATTATTCTCCTTGGGGTTCTGCACGTGGCAGGTGTATTTGCCTGTGTCGCTGAATTCCAGGTTCCTCAGTAGAATGGAAATGTTGTTCATCTTCTCCTTAGTGGACCCCTCCAGAGTGATGCGATCATCATTTTTGAGCTTGACCTTGGGGTCAGACTTCTCATTCTTCACCGTCCCTTCTATGAGCTATGGGGGGAAGTGGGTGGGGAAGAGGTGGCCAAGAAAGAATCACGGTCCTCAAGAGTCACGGCATCACTCCAGCCCTTCCTTGGGTGCCTTCCTGCCTGGATCCTCAGAGAGCCTACAGCCGGAGGTCCTCCCCCCACTTGGTTTCCTTCCAATACCAATAGCACTGCCTGCCTAACCTGAATTTTGCTTGCTTCAAGCTAAACCCATTTTCTGTCATTAAGATCTCCCTGGAACATAGCACAGCTTTTATCTCTTTCTTCATAAAAGCCTTTTACATAATGGCTCTGGCAATTACCACTCTCGTTTCCCTCCGTCACCACCGCCACCACCACCACCACCACCCACGGCCTTTGCTGACAGCTTGTCCCCTGTCCATCTGAATTCTGGCCCTCCATCAAGACTTGGGTCAATCCTACGGTACTGTCCGTCAACGGCCCTGAGCCCGGTGTTTAATTACATCCAGAGTTGGTCTCTTGTGGCTTCCTTATGTACACTTCGTGTCCCCTACGAGACCGCACAGTGAGTACTCGCTAAACACCTGTCGAATGGCCCATCCCCACCTGCAGTCCACAGCCCCGCTGGTGCTCCCGCAAAAGAGCTTTCTCTTTCCTAGCTGCCTCTTCCTTCTTTCTTGGTCCAGTGCCCCACCCTTCTCACATTTGGACTCTTCTCATTTCTTCTCTCCAAGCCTTCTAAAGGTCTTTCTCTCTCCTGTTTCTTAAATTGAATTATTTTTACACAGGCAATCCAAGTTTCAGGCATTTCTTCAGACCAAAGGACTCTAGCCAACAATTCCAACAAACCCCAAATTCTGGCAACACCATCTAAGCATCCCTCCCACTTAGATCCTTCTGGACGGGCTCTGGAAAGAATGCTAGGAGAAAGGATGGCACAAGGTGGATTCCGGGGACTATCACAGTGAGGTCAGTCCGGAAGGGACCAGAGCAGGGGAAAGGGAGGCAGGGGTGAGGTGACAGGGAAGGGAGGAGGGTCTGAGCTGTCCTGTCCCTTCCCCACTACTTACAGTCCTGAAGGTATCACTGTTGTTGTAGGACCAGCAGAAGTGGAGGTCTTGGAAGCCAAAGCAGCTGGAAAAGGTGCAGGGTAGCAGGATCTCTGTGCCATTGACAGCGTAGATGGTGGTGGCCTTTCCCACGGACACCTCCAGCGACAGGGACACCGGGAGCAGGAAGAGACCTGTGTGACAGGCACCACCTCCGTTAAGAAAACCCCACGGGGATCTCCAGCCTGGAGCGCTAGAAGAGGACACTCGGGCAGGGAGGAGTGGCTTGGCCAGGCAGGGAGGTCGCTGTCACCCTGCGTATCAACTTCCGGAGGACGGTTCTCTTTACTTCAGTTAACACTGCCTGAGCCACCCGCGCTCATTCATTTCTCCCCCTCCCCCCGGGCCAGGGAGCTGCCCGTGTGGCGCTCTGAATGGCCACCAGAGGTCACCCCAACCCAGGAAAACGAGGCCCTTCCCGCGAGGCCGCGCCGCTACCCGACGGGCGCAGTCCCCGCTAGGGCCAGCCCCCACCCCCCGGAGCGCGGGACGGGCTCGACGCGGTTGTCGTGGGAGTTCCCCCTCTCGTTACACGTCCCGGATTGGAGGTGGGGGCGGGGTCCGGGGCGGGGGAGG
>LNAC01000073.1:3072380-3179768 GCA_002007465.1 Ailurus styani | reverse complement strand
CTCCCTCTCCAGCTCGGGCTGGGCGGCTGCGGCTTGGCACTGCGGGGCCACCCGCAGCCACCCGCATCGCCCCGGGCGCTGAGCTGCCAATTAGGAGGATAGTTTTAGGGGGAGTAGATGCGGAGCTCTTGGTGTTGGAAGGATGTGTGGTTCTGCTTTGGGGACCACGAGTAGGATAGCGACTCCCTCTCCCGGGGCCACAAAGGGACCCCTGGAACGTCCGCGGCTGCCCTGCCGCAGCCGGCGAGCAGGTGCGGGCTGGCCCACTGCGGACCCTCCGCGCCTGCAGCCCGCCGCCTTCGCCCCCGCGGCTCGGGGCTCCGGGAACTGAGCTTCCAGTTGCAAACTGCCCCCGCCCACCGCCCACCAACCTCTCCCATTTCTTCGTGGACTCCTGGGAAATCGTGATGCTCCTGCTAGGGAATCAGGCCAGACACTCCCTATCTGCGTCCGGCTACACCCTCCCGCAGCACCCCCACTTCTCATTTTTCCCCACCTAGGCTGTCCCGCCCCACCCCAGACTCTGCCCTTGCCGCCTCCTGGAAGAGTCTCCCTGGGCCTCCAGGGTGGGGGGTGAAGGAGACCGGGGACAACCCCCCCCCCCCGCTTGGGGTTATAGCCAGGTTGCAGGGCTGCGGTGAGACTGCTGACCAGCAAGCCTTATCTAACCTTGAGCAAAGAATGAGAAACGCTTTTTGGGGTGGTCTGGTAGCCAGTGTCTGCTGTCCTCACTGTCCTCGTGAGCAGCCCCTTGCCAACCGTCCACACCCCCTCCGTCCATCACAGATCCTGTCTGCTTCCCTGGTGATTCAAACTCAAAGACCTGCTCCCACTCCATGGCCTGGCCCCTGCTACAGCCCCACCCATGCCTCACCAGCACCCCCACCTTCTTAAGCTGGGGCCCCCGGTGGGCTTCAAGGAGATCAACCCTGGAGGTTGGCTGGGAAATGCTGAATGTCTGTTTCTCCAGAAGAGAGGCCCGCTGCCTTTCCTCCGTGAGCTGTGACAGTATTGCAGGAGCTCTGGGGTTAGGCGCTGGGGAGTCGGATCCCAGCACCAGCGTCTATTGCTGTCCGACCTTGAGCAAGTTACGCAATCTTCTGCAGAAGCCTCATCTGTACTCTGGTGAAAGGAATGATATTTACCTCCTGAGATTGTTAAGAACAATGTCACACTTAGGATGGATAACGGGGAGGGGCCTCAGGGGCCCTGGGCTCCTGAGCTCCCAGGGCCTCGCTCTGGCCCTCCTCTGGCTATAATCACCCCCCTTGGCAAGGGGGTCCTGTGGGGCAGAAAGGAAGGGTGGTCCATGCACCTCCCTCTTCTAGACCAGGCTCCAAGGATCCAGGCCCCTGGAATTCCCTGCTCCGATGACTCAACCCTGAGCCAGCTTCTTCCCCAAGACCCTTCTCCCAGAAGCCAACCCTGCCTGACGTGCACCCAGGCAGTGGGCAAGGTGCAGCTGTCTGGGGGTCTGGGGAGCATCCAGAACTTGCCATGCAGGTGGAATGTTCTCAGACAGGCATGAGAGTGGACCAGAGAAGGCCTTTTGGACCAGGTCTTCAAATTAAGATGAAAGAAAAGTAATCAAGTCAGAGGATAATAGATAAACTTTAACCCTTTGTTATCTTGATTTAGAACTCATATTCAGGCACGTGTGTAATTTCCATTTGTACACTTGCCCCAGGCCTTACAAGTACAAGCCTTGGAGGTGGACCTGGCCATGAAGACCGAATGAGATATTATTGCATATAGAAATGTTTAGCAGAGGGCTAGACAGAGGGTACACACGCGGTCCATTTTAGTTCTTGTTATTCTCAAAGAGGTCTGTGGCCCCAGAAATGTTAAGTCTCTTCCCATCAGCAGGCCCGTCCTCTCCTTCCCCCAGGAGGTCCTGGACACTAGATCCACAGGGCCAGGCATCCATGCCTGCCCACTTTATTTTTACAGCAGGGCTCATGTTTCTCAAACAGGAGGCTGAGGTGAGAGAGGAGGTGAGCCAAAGGGAAAGCAAGTGACCCCTGCCCAGAGAAGGGGAGGGGAGGGGACAGAGCTCTCTGGCTATCTTTAGATCCTGGGTGCAGGAAAAGGGGCCCGTGTCCCCAGTGCCCTCCACCTTCGTCACTGCCTCCCCGCTCACCCTGCTGAGAGCCCAAAGGATCCTTAGGAGACACGGATGAAGAAACAGGCCCAGAGAGGTAGAATGCCTAGCCCAAGGTCACAGAGAATGTGTGTCTCAAAGCCAGGATTAGAACCTCCCCCACTGTGTGATTCCCTCCCTCCACCCTCAGCTTTCCTCTAAAGAACATCAGGAGGGTTCCACACCCCAGACAGAAAAAGTGCTTGAGAAATGCATTAGTGGCTAGAAGATTTCTACATTTTTAGAGCACTTGCCTCAAAAATTCTTAAAACCCTAGACCATCGATCCGGCTTGGAGGATTCTCCCAAGGATGCTCGGGGACAGGGTGACAGAAGGTCAGAGCTTCTCCTCTCTGACCCTTTGAGAACTATCTCTTTTAGGAACCCTCCCTGATTTAGCCCCCTCCGCCCAGCTCAGGAGCCCCCCTGTCTCCGGGTGGGGGTGCCACACGCTGCAGCACCTGGCACTTTGGTTCTTTTCCCTCCTTCCGCTGGAAGTCCCCTGAGTGCGGGGATGGCGCCCTGGACAGAGTGGCACCCCGACAGGCTTGATCCTTGGTGACGGGGAACGCACACTCACGTCTTGGGCAGCCTGGCTCAGAAATACCTAGAAGAGCAAGTTTTCAGGGATGCCGAGAGGGAGGGGGCCCCTTGCCAAGGAGCTGTCAGGGAGCTGTCATTTGGGCGGAGGGGGAGGAGGATGAGAGATAGGGCCCAGATTGAAGGGGAAGGAGACTGTCTCCGGAGAAGGGTGGGTCACAAAGATTCTTTGAAACACTTAGTCCAGTAGTCCTCTCTGAGAGCAGGCAACCTGTCAGTTCCTGCCCTCCAGGGAGCTGGATTGGAGCCAGGAGGGAGAGTGTGTGGAGGGTCAGTGTGCGGCTGGGGAGAGGGGGAGACTCTGGGGGCCGAGCTCCAGGTACCAGCAACTGACCAGGAAATGCTCTCCCAAGGGAAGGCACTCGCACCTGCCTGCCTTGGGCGGTCCCACCTCCTACCGGAGCAGGTAGATGGAAAGCTCCATCCCCTGTCAGTTCTCAGAAAGGCGGCCACCGAGACCCCCGCAGGGGAGGGAGGGTAAGGGAATGCTCCTCAGAGCTCTCGAGGTCTCGGGAGCTATTTTAAGAGTTCCTCCTAAGTCATAGGAGCCTAGCAGGGAGCCTCCCGCCTCTGGCTCCCTCTTGCCCTTGCCCGCCACCCCTCTCCCCCTCCTCCCCCACAAGCCCCCGCGCGGCTCCTGTCCCTGTGCCTGTCCCCATCCCTGTCCAGGCCTTGCAGGTAACGGAGCTCACTGGCGGTGGCGCAGACTCGGCTGGAAGAGGCAGAGAACACGGGGCCCTGCGGGGAGACCCCGCACCCCCCACTCCAGAGCCGCTCCCCCATCCGCCTCTGATCTGCACCAGGATCTGCTTCCACCACCTTCCCGAGCAGCCCTCCCTCTGGCTGCAAACAGAGCCCCAGAGCCTCAGGACCGAGGAAATGCAGGCGAGATTCTCTGCCTGCATGCCTGCATTATTTTAAAGTTAAATGCCCTCAAACCCTTCTGCCTCTCGGGCTGGGCTTGGGTGGCTGCTACCTGGACAAACTTTTGCGAGCCTCCTTCCTAGTGCACCTCCATCCGCTCCCTGTGCGTCCCTCCTCACCACCCCCTCCCTCCGGCTCAGAGTGCCCGCTCGCCGCCCCCAGCCACAGTCTCGGCGTCCACTGAAGTTTGGCAGGTGCCGAGGGGGTTAACAAGACAGCATGCACCAAACCAGCCCGCAGGCACGTGGTCTAGCAGTCCGAGATGCGGAACCGGTACTGGCCACCGGCTGCTGCCAGCCAGCCCACCTCGCACGGTGCAGTTGGAGTAGAGGCAAGCTCTTCCTGAACCCTCCACTTTCTAAGGGCTCTAGGCACAGGGAGGTAGGCAGTCACTTCCTCCATCACGCCCATCCTCCTCTTCTGTTTTCTTGCAGGTTCTATCCAAACATTCCTTCGGGCAAAGGGGGTGGGGAGCCCCAGAGAGATGAGCTCACTGGGAGGAGGAGGGCAGAGGGAGGCGGGAGCTGAACCATCCTGACCAACGAGGTGCTCACTGGACAGTCCCAAGCTGGAGAGGGGCGTGTGCCCACTTCTCAGAGCAGACTTTGGCTTCCCCCGCCGCAGCTCAGAGATGGGGTGAGTCCTGGGCCACATGGGGGTGGGGTGTGAAGCCCCAGGGCAGGGTCTCAGCTACCCCAGCCAGCACCCCAGAGCTGGGTTGACTCCCAGCTTCCCGGGTTGCTGTGACCCCTGCCATCCCATCGAGTGATCCTGGGGGCTCAGGAGGGCTGGGGGCGGGAGGCATTGGGAAGGTTCAACATTCATTGCACCCATGGGACTGCCTTGTCAGCTGGATGGTCAGAGGTCCTCCTGGACCTTAGCCCTGGTTCTGCCCTGAACGTGGCCCTGAGACAGCCTGACCAAGACAGAAGTGTAAAATGGTGTGAAGTGCCAGGCCCGACCCCCTGAATGTTCTGATCCTGTCTTGCAGGAGGTCTTGCAAAGGGAGGACAGGGGAGGTTGTGGGTAGGAGGGGAGACATGGCAGGGGAAGAAGGTGGGGGAGAGGGAGAGACTGCTCCCTGGAGTGAAGGGTAACTTGGAGAAGTTGGAGTGTGACACAGGCCTAGGAGGAGGGGTAGGATGGGGGGACAACTGCCCAGAGCCAAGAAGTGGTTTTATAGGTTTTTAGAAGCCAAGAGAGGAGAAGGCGGCCAGCAGAAACCAGAGCTGTAGGCACAGAGCTGTGGGGTCAAGGTCCAGGCCATGGAGGGGGTGGGCTGTTAGGGGCCCATTGAGAAGCCTTTGCCTCTGCTTCCAAACCTGGTCTGTAGTCATTCTGAGGTTGGCCCTGAGCCACCCTTCCCCCACTCATGCCAGGTCTTTGGGCTGCGAGAGGTCAGTCCTCTGCCCCTTTCTGTCCTTTCTCGCCGCGTGATGTGGTGCCCTTGGCATCACCCTGCCCCGGATTTGAGTCCTCTGCCCCTTTCTAGCCATGGCCATGTCACCTTGTGTGCAGACAAACTTAATATAGCAGAGCCTTGGCCTCCCCATCTGTAAAAGTGAGAAAAGAATGCATATTTGGGGAGTTGCCCTGAAAATTCCATCAGCTGACGTCCATAGAATGTTTAGCTCAGGGGCCAGGGTCAGTACTCAGTCAACGGTGGCTATCCTTACTAGTCCAGCCAGTGAACTTAGACGGCATCTAAAAGTATGCCCTGATATATGAATCTTCTCAACAACACCCTCAAGCCACACTTGAATACCTTCCGGGATGGGGATCTCATTACCTCAGAGAAACTCAACCCTCTGCACAGCTCTGACTTAACATTGGATCAATACCTCTCTCTGCCCGCCTGCCCTAATGTTCCGCCTTGGAGTGCAATGGGACAAGTCTAATCCCTATCCCCGTGGCCACAGACCCAGCCACTGTGTTGGCCAACAGCTGTGATACCCACTTCCCCTCCTGGTGGAGCAAGCCCTCTTCATCTGCCCATCTGCCCACAGAGGGGCTCTCAGTCTGTTGAGGCAAACGGCTCCTAGTCCCGTGTCACCTGTTTGCGGGGCAGTTGTCCCAGTCGAGGAGCAGAAGCAGCTGTGGCTGGGGTCAAGGTGCCTTCGCCAGGGCCACGAGGGCCAGCCCCTCCCGTGGAATCCCATGTAGCCAAGCTGAGCGCCCAGTGCCCACTTGCTGCCTTCCCTGGCGCCTCCTGGGCTCTCAAGGTCATTAATGCCAGAAAAAAGGAAAAGTTCTTTTATCAGTCGTTCTGGCTCTTCTAGCCAGAGGCCTCCTCAGCCCTGCAGGGGAGGGGGCTCCTAGGCTAGGCCAGTCTATCTTGGGATCAAACCTAGGTCACGGTGCCAGGATATAGTTCTCAGACAGGCTTCCCTCCCCCACGCACCCTGGAGGTCTCACCCACTGGACGGCTGGAACTGGTCCTGAAAGGTGGCTGGAGCCCTGGACATCAGCATGGTAGTGGGCAGCCAGGAATGACTAGAACCTGGTGGGCTTCAGGGTGAGAGATCTGGGGAGGGCGGCAAGGCTACCAAGGCCATCTGAGAAGAGTCCCTGCAGTGTCCTGCCAACGTGGACCTTCTGAGACTTAAAATGCCGGGGGGCCAGAGACCTACCGGGGCCTCCCACTCTTATGTGTCAAGCTGCCCAGACCGTAGCCCACAACACCCTGGACACTGGCCCAGCCTCATCTCACCTGGAGGTCTGGAGGTACTACCCCCAGCCCTGCAAAATGAGAAGGAGATAGGTGGTCTAAGAGGGGCCCATATACAAACCAACACGAGCCAGTGTGGGAACAGGACTCTGAGACTTGGAGCTGGGAGACGGGCATCTTCTTGTCTGATGATGGGCATCGGCTCAGCCTGAGGAGGGCCTGACCTGGGGAGGACAGACTTGGTTTCCAGTGCAGGCTCTTCGTTCGCCAGCTGTGTGACTTTGGGAGGAACACTTCCGCTCTCTGGATCCCAGCTTTACGTACAGCCCTTGCCGAAGCACAGGGGGCCTCTTCTAGCTCCACCCAGGCCGAGCTGGGGAGGGGCGGGCAGGATCCTGGGCTGATGTGTGCAGCTGTGCCCAGCTGTGCCCAGACTGGGGGCTGTGGGAAGAACCGCTGACCTAGACCCTGACAGGAGATCCTGTCTTGTCCTTGACTCGTCACGTGGCTGGAAGCAAGCCACGTGCCTGTTGTGGTCCTCAGCTTCCCCTTCAGGATACTCAGGGGGCTTGGCCAGAGGGTCTCCAAGATCCCTCCTGTCGCTGATGTTGTAAAGATCTCCCCTCCCATCCCACTCCTTTTGGCCTTCGGGACCTGTCCTAGGGACTCTGAAAGTATCCCCTCACCGCCCCCGTATAGACTCCTCTTCCAGACAGCAGGCAGTGGGCAGGCGGATGGGGTGCCCAGCCCCGCAGGGGGCTCCAGCAGGAGGTGAAGGAGTAGTGGGAGTTGAGAGGCTCTTGTATCTCTGTTGGGGGTACAGAAAGCTGGTGACCCATTCTGAGCACCAGAATGGGAGCTAGCTCTTCCCCCACCGGGGACCTCATTCTGCAATCAGAACTACCCCCCACCCCCAGCCCCAAGCAGGCTGGGCTAAAGAACATCAGTTTAAGGGAGATGCTTGAGCCAAGTCCAACTCTCCCAGAAGCCAGGCCCAGATCCAAAGTGTTCTGGGAGAAAAGCCCTAGAATGAGGAAGATGCTGGCCCCACCCCAGAAAGAACCAGCCAGAATCCCCAGTGCCTCCTGCTGCTCGGTCCACCTGCCCGGCCTCAGTTTCCCGATATGTTAAGTAGCGAAGCACCCTCTCTGACATTCCATCCTTGGAATGACTCAGGGGCTCTAGAGGACAGACATCCTTTTAAACCAAGGTGTCTTTAGTTCGGTTCAACACCAGCAAGCTCTGTTTAATGCTGCCCTTCCCTCTGGCTTCTCTCTCAGGTAGCAGCTGGAATCCCTGCAGGTGTCACAACTGCCAATGTCAGGGTCCCCTGGGAATATTCTAAAATGCACCTGGCCATTCTAACCACTGGCAAAGGTCTCTGGGTCGCCAGGGAGTAGACAGAATGACAGAGAAACCAGAAGAAAAGAGGGAACCAACCACCTCCACATTTCCTTGCCGTTCAAAAAGTTGAAACTTATCTTTCGTGTGTGTGTGTGTGTGTGTGTGTGTGTGTGTAGGCAAAAAATGCAGAGACTAAGAACAGGAAGCAAGAAAAAGACTGGGTGTGTCTGGACTTGGAGCGCTCCCCCCCCCACTGCCGCCAGGGGGCGTCCTTTGTCCCGAGCTTCAGGGGATCCCGCAGCACAAAAATACGATCCAGCAGTACTCAGATGGGACACAAACAACCTGACTCTTCCCCCTGACCACCCTCACCTGTGAAGGGGCATGAGGCCAGACTCTGAGCAGCTGTCATCTATTTCCCCCCCACTGAGTCCAGAGCAGGCAAAGGAAGTGTCTGCCTAGTGAGACACAGTTTAGAAAAGGTGGGGGGGACAGGAAGGATGACCCATCCGTCCATGGAAAAAATAGGCAACATCCATGTAACAGTGTCACAGTGCCCAAGGTTGTCATCATCCCAGAAATAACCAAGAGGCCCCCAAGAAGTGGGTGTTCAGCCACCCTGTCTTCAGGGTGCTTCCGAGGTGGACGGAGTACCCCAGGATTCTGAGAGAAGGCAAAGCGGGAAAGAGATGAGCCATTTGTCAACATGAGCAGAACGGAAACACTGTGTCCTTGCTGAGGACCTGGCAAAGTCAGCAGGATTGCCCGGAAAGGAGCAGCAGGGGTCCCTGTCAGCATCCTGGCAAAGCCTCCACTTACCCCGCTCTGCACCCCCCAAAAAAGCCACACTCTTGGGATGTTCAGGGGAGGTGATCTGTTTATTGCAGCCAATAGATCCAAGCAATACGACAAACTGCAAAAGAAACGCAGTCTGCTCCAAAAAGCAGACACATCACAGCAGCTGGGTCACAGAGGACCACTGAAGTTTTTCTCCCCAACCCCCCTCCAACCACCCTGCAGCACATAAAACCTAGAAAGTGCAAAAGTAGTTGGGTTTTCTCCTCCAAGTGCACAAAAAGCAGTAAGAACATTCCATAATTTGCCTTTTGGTGAATCAACTCAAAACCCTGGGAAATGATGGTTTCCCCCCCTCACCCGGTTTAACTTTTGGGGTGGATGTAGCACGATGTTTTATATTTGTATATAGAATATATCTATACCTATATATAGACTATGTGCAAATGCATCAGCAAGCTTCAATATAGGAAGACATCAGCAAGAGGCACAGGCTGTCTATCCTTAAGACAAACTGCAAGGAAAAGTTCTTGACTCATCACTCATTCCAACCGCACCACGCCATCCTTATGGCCCGGGACTGTCTTCTGGGACCTGGCCAGTATTTTCCATTGTCCATCTGCTTTACCTGACCTTGTAAATACTTACCAGCCCAACTCCCCCAAGGGGACTTCTGGGGAGAAAACATGGATCCAATCAGCTTTTCCTTTTTATAAATTGGGAATAACTGTGATTAGTCCATGGCTAAGGGGCAGACAGCCATTTTCAAAGCCAATTTCAAGGCACCTCAAGGCATTTCAGTCCTGAAAAATTGTACTTTGTTCTTAGAAGCTCAATCCCGTGGGTTGGCCAGCCCATCTCTTTACAGCGGCCCTTAATTAGGAGGAAGAGACAGACAGGGAGCTCCAAGACAACAGGAGAGGCGGGGGCGGTGGAGAAACCAGCGGACGGGACCCAGCAGAGCGCAGCGGCGGGAACATGCAGCCGGCAGTGGGGTTTGACCCCACAGTGCAGGGAGAGCAGCAGCTTGCTGGTAGAAACTGGAAAGCAGGGTAGAGAAATGACTGCTGTGGAAACATGTCACCGATTCCCCACCTCTACTCGAAGAAGCCCCATCTAGTTCCCAGCCTCACGGCTCTGGGGGAGGCGGCCCTAGGAGACCTCCAGAAGCGATTCTAAGCATCTGCAGGAGAAGGCGCCCATGAGGGTGCGCAGCCGGGGGGCCCGACTGGGTCAGGGCGTTGAAAGGAAGGAACCCAGAAGTCTGGGGCTTCTTGATGGAGAGGTAGGACTTCTTAGAATGAACCTAGGGAATCACGCAAAAATTTCCCCGAAATGTTCGGCGTCCTGGAAAAAGAAAAGTGCCCGCGTCAGCACAGGCCCCCACTCGTCCTGGGAGAGGAGAGCACTTGAGAGGTTGCTGAAAAGTGGAGTCTGCAGGCTGTAGAAGTGTGTCCCCGCTGCTTGGTCTCAGCTGCTATGAGACGCCCACCACCCGTTGCTCCCCTCTTAGCTGGTTGCTCCAAGAATGGGCTGTGTCCGCCCGCCCCGGGCACCCTGGTGGCTTAGCCCACCCCCATTGGCAGTGTGTTCATTTGGCAGTTAGGTACTGAGCTGGACTCCTCCCACCCATGAGCTGTCACCCAGGCTGTCCGTCCCCCACTCTTCATCCACTCTGCCTGGCCTGTCGCCTTGTTCCCTGTGTATCTCCCCCTCCCCTTTCCTTCCTTTCTTCCCTTCCCAGGGCCCAGATTCGGGACTCTTCCTTCTTCTCCAACTCCAGCCCTGGAAGCAGTGGCTGCAGGGGTGGAATTCAATGCACCCAAAAAAAAATGAATCTTGGTCCCCTCAATGCTGACCTGACAGTTCCCAACTCTGTTATGGCTTTGTGTGCACCCCCTACGGCCGGCGCAGTGCCCGGCACACAGGAGGTGCTCAATAAATGGATGTCGAGTTGAAGTGAATTAAACTGAACCTCCCGTATGCTCTTGTTCTCCCCTCTAGTTGGCCATCGGACGGGCAGAGGCAGAGAATGGTCCCTGAGACTGTCGCATCCTGTCTCCACCCCCTTCCCTCAGACCGGTTCCTGGCCTGGCCACTGACTCCCAGAGCCTGGGCAGGGTCTGAGCTCCTGGAAAGGCCAGGGAAATGCTGAAGAAGGTCAGCCTGGGGCAGGGGTGGGACCTGGCCAGCAGCTCTGCCCTCCCGCTCCAGCCCTCCATCCCCAGCACCCCGGGAGGGGCGCAGGCCTGGACGGCCTAGCTCCCTCACCTCACCTCCCTGTGGAGCAGCCCGCAGAGGCCCTTCCACAGGGAAAACTATGGCTCTGTGGGTTCAGACTGGAGACCGAGGAGCCAGAGGAGGGGAGGGCGGGAGCTTCAGTCTGTCAGTCTGAACCTGGTTCCCCATCTGGAACGAGTGGCTTGCTGCCTGGGTCTCTGAGGGTCTTCCAAGGCAGAGTTCACATCAGCAGTTTCTCTCTGTCTCGCTCCCTCTCTTGAGGCTGAAATAATTCCCTCTTAATGTGAGTAAAATGGCAGTGAAAGTTGGCTCTCCAGAAATGCTACCTGCCTCCCCACAGAGGGGGTCCCTGGGGCAGGGAGGGTGTGAAATGGCCACAGGATCTCAGAGGCTCCAAGGGCTTCCCTCAGGGCATTCCCTTCCCCGGCTCTGCCCGAAACCAGCTAAAAACCCTGCTGAGGGTCTCGGGCAAGAGAAGGCCCGGATGAAGCCCCCACTCTGCACATCGACTCCTCCGCGGCGGTTTCCACGCTCCCCAGCCCCACACCTGCGCTGCGGGCAGTCACCCTGTCGGAGAAGACAGTCTGTGACCAACTCCATTGTACAATGGAGCCCCCACCCCTTCAGACCTTAGCCGACTCTGAAACTTGTCTCCTAATAGTGGTTGACTATGGTGAAAAATGACCACTCCTGGAGCGATACAACCATGGCCCAGCTCGGTGAGTCTTCATGCGATGCTCCCCCCGCCCCCAAATCCCTAGAGACTCGCAGCCAACAGAAACCCCCCGAGGCTCCTGTGGTAGCAGCTATGGAAGGAGAGGGGGTAAGAGCACACGTCCCTGGGCCAAGGCTTCCCCTCAGTGCCCAGGAAATGCAGTCATCCCTTCAACACGCCCCCCACCCAAGTGATAGGAACCCTTCAGCACCCCCAGCCGGACAGGGCTGCCTGGCCTGAGTGGCTCGGGGAGCAGAGCCACGCCACAGCCCCGGCTTTCTGGAGGCAGCCCAGGAGAGCCCCTCAGCACCCCCAGATCCTCCCTGAGGCCCACCAGACCAGTCCACAGACAGGGCAGGCTGGGCAGCTGACCTGCCCCTCACCCCCTCTCTTTCTGGGACCCTCACTCAGGCCTCCGGCCTCCTCTCAGGGACAGGCAGTTGGAGCCCGCTTCTCCCTCCCCAGGGCCCACACGTCCCACGCGCCATGGCAGGTTCCCAAACGAAAGAGAGGTGGGTCACTCTTGGTGCAGGGCGGGGGGCACGACGTGAGGGGTTCGGGAGGCCCCAGGCGGGCCCTGGGACCCTGGTTCAAGAGAAGCACACCAAGAGAGGGCAGGCGGGGGCACCGTGTGCAGGGCGGAGGGTGGGAGGAAGACGGGACGCGAGGGAGGGGCTGCGGGGCCGCATTACTTGGGGCCTTCGTCCGCGTTGCCCTCTCCGTCTGTCTTGCCCTCCTCCTCCGTCTTCAGGTCATCCGTGCTCAGTTTCTGCTCCTTTTTCCTCCTCACACACTTTACTACCATCAGCACCAGGATGACCACCGCCAGGAAGCCGCCCACGGAGGCGCCCACGATCACGGCCACCGTGGAATCCCGCTCGGGGGGCTCTGGAGAAGGAAAAGAAACAGACCCCCTGAGCACCAGGGCAGGGAAAGGGAGGCTCCCCCACTGTCCCCCGCTCCCCGCAGTATGCGCACAGTGGTCCTCACCGGACGCGCCGCGTGGAAAGGACTGCAGTCAAAGCCACAATCAACCCAGGCCCCTGAGCTCTCTGTGCCCAACCCCAAAAGCCCAGGGCACCTCAAAGCCCCAGGGAAGGACAGTAAAATGCAGAATTTAAGAGCACGACTTTGAGATCAAATAGAGCCAAATTTGAGTCCTAATTGTACTATTCACTCATTACGTGACCTGTCAGCCCCCCAGGTGGCTGACTTCTCCTGAGAGCAAGTGCCCGACCAATGAACACTGCTGTTACGATTCGTGGCATCATGACCGTGACCGAGCTCATTGTAAGGATAAGGCCTGGTCCCAGTCCTCAGAGACCTGAGGAAGTAACTGGGGTGCCTGCCCCCCGACACGAGCCAGAGCTCCCACCCCCAGGAAGGCACGGCCCCTCCCAAGGAGCAGGGTGATCCTCCTGCTGGGGGGGGGGTGGGACAGGCAGGGGCCCCGGGGCAGCAGGCTCCCCGCTCTGCCCGCCCCTCACCTTCCATGAGGACCTGCAGGTTGATCTTGCCGTGGCCACGGTTTCGGTCGGGCGGGTTCATGATGTAGCAGTTGTAGGTGCCCGCATCCTCAAGCTGCACGTTTCTCAGCGTCACTGACACGTCGTACTTGCTGGGGTTCCCCGAGAACTCCACACGGTCTCGGAATCGCTCCAGCTTCAGGTTGATGATCTTCATGCGGAACTGGAGGAACTAAGGAGGGGAGCCGCATGATCAAGGAGCTGCAAGGAGAGGGGGCGCCCCTCCCCCCCATGCACCTGTGTCCCTGTGCCTCCAGGTCTCTGCCACCCTCCCAGGGCCACCTAGGTGTGACCACACACCTTCTACCGAAGCCCTCTGGAGCAGACAGCCCACTAGGATCCCCAGGGTCCTGGCCCAGGGCATGGGCCGATGGTGGGAAACGTGGGCTTCGTGCCCAGGGGCTCCCGGCCCCTCCCTCACTGCCGCCCCCCTCCCGGGACTCACCATCTCCTCAGAGCAGTTACTACACTCCTGGTAGGTCCAGTTCAGGGAGAACTGTTTGTGGTTCACTGTGTAGCAGGAGTTGAATGTACAGGGCAGACGGGCATCAGAGCCATTGAGGACGTTGAGTGTGGTAGGTACTGTGACCTCCATGCTCCGCCCTGGTGGCACTGTGGATAAAGTCACAAGCTGGTGAGGATTCTGGCTCACAGGGCCAGGGAGGGGGCAAGCCTTCTGCATCTGCTGGGGAGTGGAGAGGAGCCAAGGCCATGGGCTGGGTCCCTGCGGTCTGAAATGAGTCAGGGAGTGGCATGGGGCAGGCAAAGCTCCTCAGGGGTACCTGACATGGCCTGTGGGGTAAAGCAAGGTGGGAGTGGCGAGAGATCAATCACCTATTAAGCCAGGGCAGACGAGTGGCCCCAAGTCTTTCCCAGGACCATCCTTGCACAACCCCTCATCTGGCTGTCCCCAGCTCTGCCATCGCCACCTGCTAGCTAAAGACCGCCGACTAGGGACTCCACTGTGCTGGCTTCAGTTTCCCCCTTCTTCCCCACCACTTCCAACCATCTCCGCTGATCCAAAGCCCCTCCAGCAGTGTCTCTCATGCAGCAGAAAGCCTTCAGGACAGATGGAGATTCAGAAGGCCTGGCTCTCTCTACACCAGGGCCAGAGTAAAGCAGTGTGCCCAGCCCAGGCCCCTGCTCTTCCCTGGGCTTCTAGCAAGCAGGAAGAAAAGGCAGACAAACAGTGGGACGTAAGAGGCATTCCAGAATAGGCTGGGACCAATGGACGGGTCTACGGGGACAGGAGTCCCCTCTGGAGATGTCAGGCCTGGAAACACCCCAGCAAGGAGCTGACACAGGCTGAAGGGATGACAGGATGGGGAATCCTGTAAGGAGCACCGGCCTGGTCTAGAAGAGCTGGTGCTGGAGCTGCCCGGCCCACTGGGACACCCTAAGCAGAACAGAGTCTAGGGTGAGCTGAGGGAGCCCAAGCCCTTCCAGTTGAAGCTGCAGTGATCTCCATGGGGCGGAAAGCTTTGGGCACAAAATTTAAGGGGACGCCCACCCTCAGGGTCAGGCAAACAACTCCTTAAACTGCACACCCTAAGCCCCTCACGCGCCTCACCCTAGTCCCAACCTTAATGCTAAGATTTTCTGCCAATATGGTCGAAACCTCATCCCGAAAATTTCATTTTCTTTATAGGGGTTAAACAGTAACATTCAGTATCAGCCACACATTCACTCATTTACCCCATATTTACAAGCCACCCTCTTAGCCTAGGCCCCGGGGGCTATTGCTGTGAACAATGGTGGCAGAGTCCCCGCCACAGGGAGCTTGTGTTCTAGGGAAGGGAACACACACTAACAAGGAAAGAAATTACAATGTAACTTTATGTAGTGATGCCTGCAGCTACTGTAAGAACTAAAGCAAAGCAAAGGGGTATTGTTTCCTATCTGTAGTCAGGGAGGACTGCTCGGAGGAGGAGCTGACTTTGTAGGAGCAGTCCCTAACAAAGTGAGGGAGTGAGCCATCTCAAATCCTGAAGGAATCAAGTGCCAAGCAGCAGGCATCAAGAGCAAAATCCTAGTGGCTGGAATGAGCTTTGTGTGTCTGAATCACAAGGAACAAATGTTAAGACAGGAGGTCCCAGAGATAGGCAGGGGCGAGGCACCAGGGGCTTTGGGGGCCAGAACTCAGGGGCATTAGGATTTTCTTCCGTGTGATAGGAAGCCAGCAGAAGCCTGGGGGTGGGAAGCGGGAAGGGCGCGGAAGCGGGAGGGGGCAGAGCGCATGGCTAGGAAGCTATGGCTACAGGAAAAGCATTAGACTAGGAGATCCCCATGAGACACGGGGCCATGTTAGCTCTGCCTTCGATCAGCTGGGAGGATGTGGGCAAGCTCCTTCACGTTCCAAGCCCCAGTGCCCTGCTCTGTAAAACACAACTGATGACACCCACCTCCTGGGGCTGCCGTGAGCATTTTAAAGAGATGAAATACGCAAAGCATGATGCGAAGCCTGGCAGCTCATGCTACCCTACATTCTCCTTAAGTTCTGCCCCCTAAACAAGAAGGCCTTCTGGGACAGTGTCCTCCAGGCAGAGGGCAGCCCCTTGGAATTCCCCCAGCTCTGGCACCCTGCCTGGGCCACAGCGGCAGGCCACAAAGCATCCCCTGCAGCGCTGGCGTTGCCAAACCGCTGTGTAGTGCACAGCAGCTGGACCCCACCCCGGAAGCAGCCTCCGCAGTGCAGCCTGCAAACGGGGTTGTCGGTCTGCTCAGCTCCTCCCCCGGGATGAGTAGCCAGGGCTCAGTGGATGGGACTTAAGGACAGGAGAGGCTCCAAACTGCTGGCCCTAGAGGTTACAGCGGAGACTTAGGTGGAGGGATTAGGCGTGCAGACCCACCTGCAGCGCCCAGGCTTCTGGGGGTGTGGGCTGCACCCTCACTAGGGGAGCGCGACCTGGGGAGGCTGAGTGGGCCTGCCACGAAGAACAAAGCCCAGTTCCCGGATCCCCACTCTCATCAGCATTATGAAAGCACCTAGCACAGCGCCAGGCAAGGAGGAGGTGTGCAGAAAATGCCACTGCCGCCCGCGCTCTGCAGAGGCAGAGAAATCTGCAGGGAAGGAACCAGGCAGGGCCTTGTCCTGAGCTTACCTCTTACCGGAGCAAGGCCCCGCTTCTCTAACCCCCTCCAAGTGCTGCTACCTTCCCAGGGCCCCCTCCCAAAAGGGGCCTCCGACTGACCCCAGAAAGCAGGTGCTGTGCATTGGGCTGACCTATCCCTGGCTTCTTTCCCAATCCAGCCCCATCCCTCGGAGGAGAACTTGAACCCCACAGGGCCGCCCCCTCCACTGTGAAGGAGCCAGCACCCTGCCGTGTGGAAGGGCAGAGCTGTGAGGAGGTCCTTTCTGGCTGGCGGGAGGGAGCGGAGGTGCAATGCAGTGTCCCTCCCCCGCCTCCAGCCCTGCCGCCTGGCCCCCGCTGGAGGCCCCAGGAGGAACGCGTGTGCCCTCTAGTGGTCAGAGACAACCCGCGAGTCCCAAGCGCAGATTGGGGCTGGAATCGCCACCTCAGAGGATGTGGTGGGATCTCCAGAAATTGGGGATCTAGACCCACTGCTTCACCAGTGAGGCAAGTGAGGCCCGAGGGAGACACACAGAGGACAGGGACAAGCCGGGGCCAGACCGTGGTTCCTGACTCCTACTCCTTGGCACCCACGTCAGCCTGAGTCCCCACCGGGGCTTTAGGCCTCTCGCCAATCCAGGCCCCCATTAAAGACGTTAAAGACGAAGAAACCACCGTGCAACAGGGTCAGCGCCGTGAGCAAAATCCCGATAAACTCTGCAGCTCCTGGAAAGTAGCTGAGCCCGCAGCCAGGGCCATAGAAAGGACTTCCCAACAACAACAAAGTGCTTACTGCAGGCCAGGTGCTGTCTTACTCATTCCACAGATATGACCTCATTTGATACTTACAAGAGCCCTATTAGCAGCCTATTTTCCAGACGATGCAATTGAGCACAAAGAAGTTACATGAATAGCCCAAGTTCCTAGCCAGTAATTGACAGGCTGCCAGGCTCTAGACAGGGGTGAGGAGTTAAGGCCTGGTGACATTCCAAGGCATGCCAGGGACCAGGCCTCCCTCTGTCTCCATGGCAGATCTAGCCCCAAACTGCCAGCCTCCAGCTCTGGGCAGGCTGGCCAGAGGGGAATGGTCCTGTTTAAAGGAACATCCATGCAAGGAAGCCCAGTCCTCCTGGTTGTCCCATTTGGGACCAGATCTGGGTCTCCCAATTTCCAACTGATAGAAAGGAAACGGGGATCAAGGGGGCACAGTAAGGATGTGGTTTCTGGTGTTAGCTCCAAAGCATCCTGGCCTCCCCCTCTTTCTCTGGGGCCACATCTGGGCAGCCCAGGCCCCATGTTATCCACTGTTTTAACTGGCCCATCTTTCAGAGATCACACAGATTTGCTCACCTACTGCCAAGCTCTATCTCCTGCAAAGACAAAAGTGAATTCTCTCACTCCTCTTTCCAACCCTACAGCAACCAATGAGGTAGGTTTATTTTCTTCTTGTTTAAAAGAGAGAGTATCCAACCAGAGAAATGCCCCCCCCCAACCTTCTGAGGCAGCCCCCTACCTCCCAGGGGAGTGTGACACCCGGACCCTGCCTCCTGCTTTCAGAGCCTCCCCCACACCAGAATCTCCACCTCCAAGCCCACTCTACCCCAGCAGCATGTCCTCACCACCCCTCCACTGGCTCCCTGTTGCTGTCAGGATCAGGTCCAGGCTCCTGGGCGCGGCTTCCCTTTGCCATCTGGGACCAGCTTAGTGCTGGCCTCCTCTCCTGTCACCTCCCAACCCTCCATGCTTCCTCCACACCAGTGATCCCGGACTCCTTACTTTTCTTGACAACCCCACCTGCGTTCACCCCTCCATTGCCTCTGTACACGTTTATGCTTTAAGTCGGGAAGCTCGTTCACCCTTCTCAACTTAGGGCCCTCTTCCCTATGCTGCAGTTCACAGCTAATGAGGCATGCCCTCTCCCTAGCCCTGTTCCTATCACTTCCAGGTGACCGGAAGGCAGAATGGCATATGGCCAACCCGGTCAGATCTTAGGCAAGAGAGTTAACCTTCCAGACCTCAGTTTCCTCATCTATAAAATGGGAGATGATAATAGATTGTGACTCCTAGGGCAGTTGTGAGGATTACATGACTTGCAAATGTATGAAGCTCCCAGCAATGCCTGGTACAAAATCAGTCCTTGATGAAGGCTCACTGCCATCATGATCAGCATCATTGTGATTGTTACTGTGACAGGCCCTATGATGTTGTGCTGTCATTATCTGTTCGTGTGCCTGTGTCCCTCGGGAGGCTCTGGGGGACTGAATTCTACTCATCTTGGTATTCCTGGACCCAGAACAGTATGTGATGCCAGATGGGCACTCCATAAATGTCTGTGGAAGGGAGGAAAGGCATTTTCCCCTCCATGTCCAGAGCCCTGCAGACACAGGCAGTGGGCCTGAGTGAGGATCCGACTCCACTTTCTAAGCCTCACCTAACTTAACCCAGACTTGGTAACAAGGCTGGTGACTGCAGAGCCGATGGTCTTAAGAAAAACTCTGGGTAGTCCAGTCATTTGGATTGTGTCTAGTTACAAACTAGTCTCACGTGCTTCTGCTGTGTGTACAGCAGATTTCCCAGCTGGCTATTCTCTATGATTTACCCGCTCCACAGTTATTCTCACAAATCCCGTCTCTGATGTGGCCCCCCCTTTGTCATTTGTCCCTCCATCTTGGAGACTGGCGCCATTACAACCACCAGAGTTCCATTGTCCACCTGAGCCCTTAGCCTTGGAGTGCCAGGGCATACCTCATCATTGCATTAGTCAAGTTCAAGTTCAAGATCTACCACCCAGGTTTTCAGAGGCTCTAGCTTCCTCCCACTACCACCCACTCCCTGACCTCTTCATTCCAGACCCCATCCTTCCCGAAGACACACCCTGGACACGGTCGTAGAGCCCCCTTCCTTTCTTCACTTACATCAGGCTCTCACAAGACTGTCCCCCTCCCACAGGAAGCTCTCCCTAACTCCCAAGGGAGTCACCTGTCCTCCATCCCTGGCTCCTTACACCCAGGTCATCCACCCAACTCCCCATCTTTTTGCCTGCACTTGAGATTCTTCGATCAGTTATTGTTAATATAGCAGTACCGTTTCTTGGACATTGGGGGCAGTAGAGTTCAACAGCTAAGTACTAGAAGACAAACCAGTTCAAATCTCAGCTCACCTTAAACTAGTCGTGTGACTTTCAGTTACTTAATTTAAGTAACTTAGTTACTTCATTTCTCTGTGCCTGTTTCCTCATCCATAACAGAAGGATCATAACAGCATCTACCTCATTCGATTACTGATTATCCTGAGACAAAATAAGCCATATAGCCCTGGGCGCGTGAAAAGCGCAGCTATTATTGAGCACCTGCTGTGTGTCACAGCCTCACACAAAACCCAGGCATTTTCCAGTTTAGCCCGGAAAGAACTGAAGCTCAGAAGGGTCAAGTCACTTGCCTATGGTCAGGAAGTAAAGGTGGCTTTAAACCCAGAACTGATTCCAAGGCTCACCGTCTTTGTATGGCCCAGGCTTCCGTAACGTTCCTGCTCTGTTGTTAATATGTTCAGTAACTCAGCAAAGCTAATAGGCCTCATGACGCAAGATGCCAGGGTCTCCGTGTTGTGTCTAGCACCCCTGCCCAATATCCAACACAGCACACCAGAGAAAGACAAGGAGAGGGAGGCAGGGAGAGGGATTCTGTGATGGGGAATATCCCCACTGACAATCCCTGGACTTGACCAACTACTACCTCGGCAATGAGTAAGTTTAGGAGCAAGAAGGAAACTACCCATAAAGCCGGCTTGCAAATAACTCTCTAGCCCACCTACTCACCAGGAAGTCCTGAGTGGTCAAATATGAAATTAACATTCAGATCACTTGACAAGGCAGTCTGCAAGGCTGGGCTGGTCTTAAAGGACCACAGCCACACTCAGCTGGTGAGTTCCTTTCTTTTTTCCTTCCTTCTTTTTTTTTTTTTTTCCTGATCCCTTCACCTGACTCACTCCTCCACTCCATCTGGCCCATGCCAGAGGCCTCCATCAGCACTTGCTTCAGCAAGTCTCTTCCCAATGCAGAGACCATGCTTCAAGCCTGCTTCCCACCTGCTCCCCAACACATTTCAACAAATCAATGGTACAGATTTCCAGGAAACAAGACCCAGACTCAACTTTCTCCCACTTCCCCAAACATTCTTTCCTAATATCCTAAATCCACCAGATTCCAAAGATCACGGTCCACAAGAGAAGCCCCTTAAGGGAGCATGAAGACCCAGGTCCCCATATTTGCAGCAGCTTAAAAAAAATCCACGAAGGCACTTTGCATATCAACCTATAAGTCCATTTCAGGGAAACCCAAAGAAAAATCACCTCCCCTGATAACTGTCACCCCCGAGGAACACTCAGATCCCCCGACCCAACATTTCTGTGACCAAGGAGTCCCAGCGTTATGCAGTCCCCAACAATGTCTTCCCCCAGTCCCCGGTACCTTCCTTCCCAAGGACATGAAGGGAAGCTCCAGCAATGTCTCCTTTCCTGCCCCCGGCCCCCATCTTCTTCCAGCTGTGGCTACACTTCTGGACCCTCAGGAGCATGCAGATGTGCAGTCTAACTTACCCAAAGAGAAAAAGAGACTGAGCCCCGTGAGACTGAAGGCAGGGCGAGGTAGCCAGGCATCTCTGTGCATTTTCAGAGACTGAGATGTTAGTCGGGTGGGATATGGGAGAGGGTGATTTGAGGGGGCGAGGGCTACAAGGGAGGAATGGTTAGATGCTAAAAAAAAATGCACAGAGGTACTTCAAAGACACATAAAACATTAAGGAAGCTTTATTTCCATCTCCCTAATATGGCCGGCTTGTATGTTGCTGCTAAAAAGAGAGAGGGAGTGTGTAAGGGAGAGAAAAAGGGGGATGGAGTAAATTCTGTGGTTGGTGGATTTTGAAAAGCAGGTGGGAGGGCATAAAAAAAGTCTTTCGGAAAAGAACAAGGTTCCCCAGGTTTTTTCCCCTCTAAACCAAGAACTGAAGCAAATCCTGCCTCCCTTCTTCTTTCTTCTTTCTTCTTCTCTTGGATGATTGTTGGGATTTAAAGGTTGTTAGAGGAGCTCATTCATTTCAAAACTGCTATAAAGGGGGGAACTCTTTTTGTCACTTAAAAACACCCCAAAAAGGAGATGCTTGTTTTGTATTATTTGGAAAGGGTTCTGGGAAGTGAGTTGGGGAGAGTTTCTGGAAATGAAGACCTTCCTCATTTTTCTACCATTACCACTGAAAACAGAACATGTCAAAGCAGGTTGGTGTAAAAACACCTAAGAGATCTTACAATGGAATGTAATATGAACCTTTGGGGAACCCTGACACCCAATCTAACCAACAGTAAAAAGACATTTTTTGAGACAATTGGGGAAAAATAAATGTGGGCTGGGTATTAAATGACATTCATGAATAATTCTTAGTTTTGTTGGGTGTGATAAAATATTGCCGTTATGTTCTTGAACATCTTTATCTGGTTTTTTTATGCTTTATTTAAATTCAATTTAGTTAACATATACTGTATTTTTAGTTTCAGGGGTAGAGTTCAGTGATTTATCAGTTGCATATAACACGCAGTGCTCATCACATCATGTGACCTCCTTAATGCCCATCACCCAGTTACCCCATCCCCCCACCTCCTTCCCCTCCAGCAACAAACCCTAGTTTGTTCCCTAGAGTTAAGAGTCTCTTACAGTTTGTCTCCCTCTCTGATTTCATCTTATTTTGTTTTTCCTTTCCTTCTGCTATGGTCATCTGCTTTTTTCTTAAATGCCACATATGAGTGAAATCATATGGTATTTGTCTTTCTCTGGCTTATTTCACTTTGCACTGTACCCTCTAGTTCCATCCACGTCATTGCAAATGGCAAGATTTCATTCTTTTTGATGGCCGAGTAATATTCCATTGTGTATGTACACCACATCTTCTTTATCCATTCCTCTGTCAATAGATGTTTGGGCTCTTTCCATAGTTTGGCTTTTGTGGACATTGTTGCTACAAACATTGGGGTGCACATGCCCCTTCGAATCACTATGTTTGTATCCTCTGGATAAATAAATAGTAGTGCAATTGCTGGGTCATAGGATAACTATTTTAAACCTTTTGAGGAACCTTTTACTGTTCTCCAGAGTGACTGCACCAGTTTGCATTCCCACCAACAGTTCAAGAGGGTTCCCCTTTCTCCAGATCCTCGCAAACACCTGTTGTTTCCTGAGTTGTTAATTTAAGCCATTCTGACCCGTGTGAGATGGTTTCTCATTGTGGTTTTGATTGGAACATCTTTATCTGTTATACACACCGGAGTGCTAAAGACAAAATGATAGGGTGACTTGAAGTTGCTTTAAGATATTCCGTGGAAAAAAAAAAAAAGAAGTGGGGGAGGTAGGTGACCCAAGCCTGGACGTTGCTGTTCATTGTTGAACCTGGTGGGAGGTGCACAGTGCTCATTACACAGTTCTCTCTTCAGTTGTGCATGTTAGAAAATTTTCCACTGGACAAAGGAAGTTAAAAATAGGCAAATGTCACAAGTAGGGGGACTTGGGTTGGAGTACCAAGATGACCCTGAGGACAGAAGGTGGCTGCCACTCTTCTGGGGAGACATTCAGTAGAACAGAGGTGCAGCAATCCCTCACACTTGCCATGGGCCACTGAGGCACCAAAGAGCGAGCACCTCATACTTTTGAGCAATAACTCTGTGCCAAGTACTTCACAGGTGAGATCTCAACTGAACTCCAGCTTTGGGTTAGGGGATTTCTTCTTCTATTTTTACTTGCAAATGGGGTAACTGAGGCTAACAGAACCTAACCCACCCCAGATGACGCAATGTAGGTAGTGAAGGGCAGAGTCAGAGCCAGGATTCAAACTGAGGTCTGTGTGAGACAGGGGTGGGGGGTGAAGGGGGTGTACTTCCAGTATTCTACACAACCCACCACCAAGGGGAGGAGACCGCAGACCTCCTGTCGGGTTGTTTAGAGACACAGGGAAGAGAAGACTGGAATGGACAAAGCCAGGGAGCTTTGCCTTGGATAGGAGAAGAAGGTGCTAGAGCACAGAGTGTGGAGGAACAGAATGGGAGCCCAGCGCAGTGTGTGGCTCAGAGCAGATGCTCAACATACCGCTGATACGTAGCTGCTGTGAGGAGTGTGCTTGAATGACTGAACCCAAGACGGAATGAGGGAACGAACAAATGAATGAATTTGCAGAGGAAATGGGGGAAAGCAGACATCGTCGTGAAGGCAGTGAAACCCAGCCCCCAAGGCTGCTGAAGTTGTTCTGGGCTGGAAGGAGTGATGTGGGCCGGGTTTGGGGGGCAGTTGCCAAAGGCAGAGGGTAAGAGAGGTGCCTCTCCGCGCCTGGATCTTCACAGACTCCATCACTTGACTCGCGTCCGGCTGTGGCTGGTTCGGCAGGTTCCTCCACCGGGTGCACAGCCCAGGGGAAGGAAGATCAGCAAAGGAGTGGAGGGGCAGCCTAGGGAAAAGTGTCCTCCAGTGGCCATGGCCAATCTCCATCCCCACAACCCTCCTCCACCACCCGCAGCGGCCTGGGTCGCAGGTGTGCCCAGAGGGAAAGGATGGCCCCAGCTGGGTCCCCAGCGCCGCCGGTCCCAGGCTGCAGCTCCGCCACCCAAGCTGCCGCAGGCACATGTCAGCCAGAGAGTTTTGGTTTGACGTAGCCGGCCTCCTCCTTTTCCTTAACGCCTTGGAAGGTGACTGTGGGGCTCAGGGAAGCTGCTTACTTGGCTCCTTGGGTCTCACACGGGGTCCAGAAACTTCTATTCTGGGGACATCTGAGATAAGGAATGTCCCTCAGCTTCTATCCAAAATTTGGCTAGGGGAAACCAGGTGTACGATTTATAACAGAATAGCCTTTGTGCAACTCAACCTCCCAGGACTAAGGGTCAAAAGATCAGGGGGGCGAGGTGCGCTGGAAGGGTGAGGCAGGAGGAGGGCTACCCCAGAACTATCCATGGCTCGCTTGGGCCTCCAAGTGCCCATTTGCTCCCTGGGAGCCAGCAAAGCCAGGGAAGCTGAAACTCAAAGAGGTGTTTTCCAGAATGAAGACACCAATATCAAAGATGGGCTATGGGGGGAATAAAGCCCTATATTTTGGCATTTCTACCCGATGCCATTTATCCCTGAATATTTTATTAGATAACATTCAGTCACCCTGCTGGGAGTAGCAGTGTTCTCAGTAATCCAAAGGAAGGTAGTTTCCTTTTGTCTTTGGAATGCCCAATCCCAATTCTACAGAGAGCCTCCCTAGCTTGTTTGTCTTAAAGGCTCACTTCTCAAAGCATGGTACCTGGACCAGCATCGCAGCATCACTTGGGGGGGGTCCTAAGAAATGCAGAGCCACAGGCCCCACCTCAGACCCTTGAGACCACAGTCTGCATTTTTAATAAGATCTCCAGGTGCTTCTTGAGCACATTCAAGCCTCGACTTCAACTAATAGTAAAAGGTTTGCATCCCAGGAGCAAGGACCAATGAGAAGCCAGGTCCCTGGGGCTGGGGAGAAGGGATTGGTAAACAGGAGCAAGCTGAGGATGAGATGCTGGTCCCAGGATCTGCAGAGCACCCAGCCACCCACTGAGGAATAACAAAGGCATAGACTCATTTTACTCACCTCCCTTCTCTGCCGTATGCCCATCTTCAACCATTGCACACCAGGTGGCTCCTCTCACCCAGCCCAGCTCCTCGCATCCTGGCGTCCTTCTTTTCCTGTTTCTTCCTCTGGGAATGCCCTTCCTCTCTTGTCTGTTCAGCAACCTCCTAGTCTTTCTTCAAAAATCTGCTACCTATTCACCTCTTCCTTACATCCTACGTACCCCTTCTCTCTGTGCACCCGCAACACTGGATATGTTTACTTGTCTATCAACTCCCTCACTTAACAAATTCAAATATCTACTTAATGTCCCCCGTGTGCCAGGCACCAAAGCTAGAAGCTAGAGACTCAGCCACGGATGAGATGCAGCTCACCTTCCTCCCATTCAAGATGGGGAGTCGAAGGTATAAACTCCCCTCGACAAGGGTTACAGGAACAAAGGTATACCTGGTATTGCCTGGATATCAGAAAGGATTGTCATTTTTTGTTTACATATCTTGTCTCCCCAACTTAACTATAGCTCTCTAAGGACAGGGTTTGGGTCTCATTTTGAGTTTGAGCAGAGCCCCTCCTTGTCCCTGAGCACATGAGAATAAATGAATGTCTACTTTATATCTGGGGAAAGGGCAGAAACTCCATCAGCCTGAACTTATGCAGCCAAGGTGGGGGAGATCTCCACCTGGAAGCCAGGTCCAGCAGCTCCCCATACGTGCTGCCCCACGCCACTTCTAGGAATCCCATTCAACAAGGGATTGAGCCATGTGGGGTCAGATGTTGCAAAGCACACAGAAAAGATCTAAAACAGGGTCTCTACGAGCATACAATCTCTCGTAAAAATAAAGCCCACACCCATGAGACAAGTGGAGAACATTAGGAGATAAAATCTGGTCAATGGAGAGACATCCAGGAAGAGGACTGAAGCAGGCCCTTGAAAGAATGTTGATTTGGGCAGGCAAGAAGGAACAGGAAATTCTAGTCAGGGAAACACCACGAGCAAAGGCTCAGAAGCAGGAAGGACACAGATATATGGAACAGAGGGGTCCTGTCATGGAAGAAAAAAAAAATGAGAGGAATGGATGGGCAGACAAGGCACCCAATCTCAAAAGGCCATGAACGTAAGATACGGGGTTCAGAGAGGTGCTTTGAAAGTTCTGGGACAGGCCAATCACTGTTGCTCTCATCATCTATAAAATAAGCAAGGTTCTAGGGGCACCTGGGTGACTCACTCTGTTAGGTGTCTGCCTTGGGCTCAGGTCGTGATCCTGGAGTGCCAGGATCGAGCCCCACGTCGGGCTCCCTGCTCAAGGGCTGGGGGAGGATCTGCTTCTCCCGCTCCCTCTGCTCCTCCCCCGCTTGGGCTTGGTTTCTCTCTCTCTCAAATAAATATATAAAATCTTTTTTTTTTTTTAAGAAATGTTTTAGCTTTCTGAGAAAACTCTGAGTTCCCTTATTTTTTGATAAAGAAGATATGTTTTGAGAGCTGAATTTTACAGAAGTGGTTATGGATTGCCTGATCTCCCTTGAGGAAGACCAGACCACATTCACAAGCCAGCTGGCCTGGACGGAAGGTCAAGAGCCCTTAGGAATTTTGTTTTTTTTTCTTAATAAGGGCATAACTGGTCTGTTTTGGAACAAAATTTGCAAACTAAGGTTCTTTAGCTCTAAGTGACCAAGCTCATTCAGTGGAAGTATGACCCCTTCCAAACCCACACACACGCACATGTGCGTGCGCACAGCTAGTGTTTTAGAAGATAAACCGCCAATGTAGACATGAAGCATACTGACCAGCCAAAAGGAGACAAAGTGGGGTGGGAACCAGAACAAAGAGTAAGGACTGGTGGAAGGTGACAGCCTTTTCCAGGAGGCACATCTTCTCCAGGTCCCCAGGGGATGGGCTGAAGTGTTTTCAGTTCCAACAGCCAAGCTCTGAGGCTGCCAACTTTTACATTATTCATGGGGAGCCCCACCCCCTCCACCCTTTCAAGGCCTGATTTCCTTTGGCAGAAGCCTGCATACTTCTGGAAAACTTTGAACATGGAAGCATCTGGTGTTCTAGGGACTTAAACTAGTGCAAATGTAAGCAACAAAAGCGCTAGCTAAAGGCTCTACCACAAGGAGATCCAGCTTGCCGCCTCCAGCAGCTCTGCCACCCAAGGAAGGTCCCCCTCAGCAAAAACCCTTCCAGAAGCTCAGCTTCCTAGCTCTCTCTTCCTTTGGGTGGGAAAAGGGATTTAGGTGTGTTGGGTTAAAGGGCTTCCCGCCCATAGAAATAAAAATTAATGAGAGATGGGGGGGTGGAGGGAACTGAATCACTGGAAGACAAACCCAACTAGGGAAGAACACACTAGAAGGGGCTGGAGGGTCCACACCGGGCACTGGCACCTAAGCAACCCCATGTAGTCCTCACAAAAAACCCTTTGAGTCTCCATTTTACATACAGGGGAAACAGCCTCAAAGAACCGAAGTAAACTTTGCAACACTGAAGAAAGAGAAAAAGGCAGAGCCAGGATTTGAACCAGGCCTGTTTGAGCTTGAAGCCCATTCCCTACACCATATTCCTTCATGCTCCTGCATTTAACATATGACCACCCCTAGGAGAAGAGCATGAGGAAGCAAGTAGACCTTCTCATGGTCCCCGCAGGGCTGTTCTGGTGTGAGGCAAAATTAGTGTGTGACAGCTGAATAAGTATGTGACAGCTGTGATTTCCACTCTCCACCTTGACTTGAGGACTGTGTTTAAAAGAAAGGTGTGTGGGGAGGTAGGATCAAGAAAGAGAAGTAGGCTTCCTCTTCCTCCTCCTCCTCGGTTACAACTGCTCCACCCAGAAGGAAGCCAAACTTTGAATGGCTCAAGTTCCAATCTGGGCCAGTCCAACTCTGGAGGGCGTGCCCACACTTCTCCGCTCCAAGCATCCCCTGCAGAAGCATGTGGGTAAATGCACAGCCCACGTGCCAGCTCTCACCCCATTTTATTCTCTGTGATCCAGAACACCAGAATTAAATCCCCATACATCCACCTAACTCATACCCTCAAAGTCCTCCTCTTCTACAGTTACTATTTCAGGAAGTAGAAAAGGACCCCCTAACCCAGGACAGCATGTTACTTAATAGCCCCCAAATGAAATCACTTCCTCTCCATGAATTCTTAGGCTATGAAAGAGTCTTTCTCCCCGTTCTACTTATCATGGCAGCATGTGTCACTTATTATGCACATATTGCAAATTATTGATATATTCCTTATTGAGAGCTAACAGGTGAGAAGGAAGCATTCAGTGGCTCTCAGCCATGGCTGACCAAGAACAGAGGCTACAGGACTCCAAACAGACACCCAAGAACAGTTGGTAAAAGAGAAAGAGGTCATAGTGGATGTGTCATAAGAGGGTCCTGAAGTTTGGAGAGTTAGGAGAATCCTTCAGAAAGGTAGCTCCAGGGGTACCTGGGTGGTTCAGTTGGTTAAGCATTGGACTCTTGATTTTGGCTCAGGTCATGAACTCAGGGTTGTGAGATCGAGCCCCACATCAGGCTCTGAGGGGAGTCTGCTTGAGATTCTCTCTCTCCTTCTTCCCTCTGCCCTTCCCCAACTCTAAAAAAAAATAAAAATAAAAAAATAGCTCCTCTTGAGATTAGATCAGAAATCCATGCCTTGAATGGCTAAGTGGGAGGGATGGGGGTGCAGAGAATGAGGAAGGGCCTTGGTGGTAGAGGAGAGGAGGTCTGAGCAGAGCCCAGGCTCAGAAGCAAAGGATCTTTATTTTTTCTTAAAGATTTTATTTATTTGAGAGAGAGAACACAGGAGGGAGGAGAGGCAGAGAAAGAGAGAGAAGCAAACTCCCCGAGGAACAGGGAGCTCAAGGCCGGGCCTGATCCCAGGACCCCGGGATCAGGACCTTAGCCGAAGGCAGAGCCTTCACCGACGGAACCACCCAGGTGCCCTGAGAACCAAAGGATCTTTAAAACAAACCTCATTAGGGCGCCTGGGTGGCTCAGTGGGTTAAAGCCGCTGCCTTCGGCTCAGGTCATGATCCCAGGGTCCTGGGATCGAGGCCCACATCGGGCTCTCTGCTCAGCAGGGAGCCTGCTTCCTCCTCTCTCCTCTCTCTCTCTGCCTGCCTCTCTGCCTACTTGTAATCTCTCTCTCTCTGTGTCAAATGAATAAATAAAATCTTTAAAAAAAAAAATAAAAATAAAAAAATAAAACAAACCTCATTAAATCTTACAATGGAAACCAAAAAGTACAGGAAACTCACCTTTCAGGCCAACAGCTAAGGGTGGCTGTCCACTTCAGCATCCCATGAGCACCACTTTTGAAAAAGACCGATGCCCACGCTCCAGCTTGGATGCCTCTGGTAAGCCCGGCAAAGAGCCACCTGCCATTATGATATGTAGCCAGGCTAACAAGGGCTGGGTTAAATCCTTGAGCTGTATTCATACCCCACTCCAACCTACTTGCCCCCACACGGTCGCAGGGCCAACACTGGCCTCCAGTGTGAGTCAAGAATGGCTCTCCTCACTTCGGTTGTCTGAGCTCTGACTATAAATTCCTCACCAAGCCTCTGCTTGCCTCCCAGCCAGGTATACAAAGAGGATGATTTCCACAAGCCATGTTTATTGAGGGGTAATTTGCCAAAGGAATCATTTGGGTTGGTTTTTATTTCTGCAATTCTTCCCAGGGACCCATCCACGAAGAACACCATCGAAGCAGAAGATCTGATGGAATGCTTGAGGCCACCACAGCCGCTGGGCCAGGGTCCCCAAGAGCCAGCGTCCAGGGTCAGAAGGACCGCATCCATGCTGCCCTCTGTCGGGGCCTGTCCCTCCCAAGCTGTCCCGTCTTTCTGCTGGGTTCTGAACCCTCCTTCTTCGGCCCTTTGACCAAGGAGGTAAGAGAACAACTCGGGGGGCAGGGGGTCCCGAAAGGACCCGTCCAATAACTCAGGACACACAGAGGAGTCTCTCTGCCATGCTAAGCACAAAAGGAACTCTCCTTCCTTCTCAAACGTCTTGCTCTGGTTTTAGAATTCCCCCAGCTGATGTTTTTCAGGTGGGTTATTGGGTGCTGACCTCAGAGAAGGCCAAACTGGATGCTGCCGGGGGTGGGAGGGGGGAGGGGGAGGAAAGAAACAAAGCACGGGTGTAAGTATTTCCACCAGAAGAGTTACCCTGTACTGAGCTCTTTCCATCTGTCTGGCCCAATTCTGAATTTCATAAGCACTCATGCATGAGAGCCTCACCACCTGGGAGGTGGGTACTACAATTCCCATTTTAAGGATGAGGAAACTGAGTGTCAGGCAGGCTAAGTTACCTGCCGGGGATCATCTAGCATCTCAGTCACAGAGCCAGGAGTTGGGCCCAGGTCTGCCCAACTTCAAAGCGTGTGATGTTAACCATTGTGCTGTCTGGTCCCAGAACGGGAACGTGGCGCGGTGCCCCTTCCTCTGAAGCAAATGTAATCAATTCAATAACAACAAAATCAAAAGTTTGTTGTCTCCTTGCTCCCTAATCAAAAAACGCCTCTCTACCCGAGGTCTCCAGCAGGTGGCCCCCGGGCTGGGGTTTGCCCAGAGGCTTCCTGAATTGGGCGCGCAGCCTTTACAACAGGCCTCTACAGGCCTTTGAGTCCTGTGCCTTTGGCCTCTCACCACACTCGCTTCATTGGACCTGCTCCCGAACGACGGAAGTGCTGGTTTCCGCAGTCTCAATCCAAGGGCTCAAACAAGCCCTCTGCTGAACACGGGGGGGAGGCAGGCCTCTCAGGTTCTCGGCCAGCGGTAGGCGAGGGTGGTGACCCCGGCAGCGCCGGGCAGCTGTGAGCAGCGGGTGTCCAAGAGGCCACACGAGACCAGGCAGCGCCAGGAGCACCCATGGTGATCACAGGAGAAGGACGGTGGGGGAAACGGGACTGCACGCAACTCCTGAGGGGGGCTACTGTTTCACTGGGTGGAACCCGGCCAGGTCCCTGATCTTTCTCCGCAGCCATCATCTGGGAATCGTGTGTCCTCGGCGCTGGTGTGATGGGGACACACACAAGCCACCGTCCCCCAAACAGAGGAGGCCAGCCTTCCCGAGCCCAGCAGAACACTGCTCCCTTCATGGCCTGGGTGCCTATTATTAGTCTCCCGATAGTATCATGCCCACTGCCAGCTCGCTCCTTCTGTCCTTTCTCCTACTCGCTACGCGCCAGGTGCCTTTTCTAGGTGCGCACTTCTCTCGTGAGTGGAGGAAGGAGAGAGCAGGAATCCAACTCCACATTATTATATAGAATGCAGCCTTCCTGGCAATCACATTATTCAAAACAGCATAAGCCACAGAATTTAAAAATGTAAGAATTGGAAGGGACCCTCGGATCGGAAGGAAAATTGCGACACAATGTTTGTCCAAGGATCTGTGGTACTTTCTCTATTAGGTTGTGTTTAACCTCTAATGAGGCAGAGGCACTTTGCGTCTCCCTGACAAAGGTGCCTCTTTTCACCACTAAAATCGATCATCTTTAGCCCTAATGACCTTTAAAATACTCGAGACTGGGAATGAAGGCAAGTTTGGTGTTACTCTTCTATCCAGCACAGTGTCAGCTTCCCAGACTTCCCTGCTATGTAGAAAAATCTCTGCCCTCAGCAGGAACCTCCCCCGGTGACCTAGCCACGTTGCCACATCCTTGCCAGCTCCTTATGCAGCCTCCGGACCCCTGGCCCAGCAGGGCCCAGAAGCGCCCTCACCATGGTCATGTAGGTGGCCTCTGCTTTTCCACTGGATTCTTCTTCCTCGATCTGCGCAGTCTGCTCCTGTGTGGCTATTGAAGAGTAAACGTGTTTCTGGTGGGGGGGGGCGGATAGTATAAACGTTATTAAAAATCAGCAAATGTTACTTGCCAAAGAAAAAAGTCACCTACAAGTATCTGCAGGGCATCGACACCAGAGAGCTATTGAGAACCAGAAAAATGGTCATTGATGATGATAATTCAATCCCCAGTCTTCCCGAAAATTAAGAAACTTGGCTTGTCAGCAAAGAGCGCTATCTTAAAAACCAAATTCTTTGCTTCAAAAGACAAACTCTTTGCTTGAACGGGCACTTAGGTCGCAGCAGGGAATCCCTTGTACTTCGTGCTTATTTCCTTCTACCTCGAGGCACGGCAGGATGACGTCGATCAGCGGCTAACCAGCGTCAGCTCTTGGAGAGGGTCTATAGCGCAGGGACAACCCTCGCTGGACCTCGAATCTGTGAGGTCAGGGGTACTTCGTGATTCATGTTCCTTCACTATTTGGGGAGGTGATGTCATCCAGTGACAAACTCTTGGGCTTCTGGAAGCCCCTGCACCGTGTGTGACAAAATCCTACTCTTGGGTCACAAACAAGGCAAAAGATGGGAAAGTAAAAATTCCAAGAGGAGTTTTTAAAAGAAGGGAGGGACCCTTCTTGATCCTCTTTCTTAAGGTCCCTGAAAATTTAATCTGAACCATTAACTCCTTCACTTAACTCCTGAATGTACCCCAATTCTCCCTTATGGTTCCATAGTGCCCAGAGATCATGAAGCCCTTGCAGATCCTCGGGTTATTTGAAACAGGGTTTTAAAACAGGTCAAATATGTTTGTCTTCATCCTCATTTTACCGGTGAGAAAAGTGTGGCTCTGGGAGGTGGCAAAGCTGGGCTTGAATGGGGATTTTTTAAGAGTTTTTTTATTTGTCAGAGAGAGAGAGAGAACACAAGCAGGGGGAGCAGCAGAGGGAGAGGGAGAAGCTGACTCCCCACTGAGCAGGGAGCCTGACGCAGGACTCAATCCCAGGACCCTGGGATCATGACCTGAGCCGAAGGCAGACCCTTAACCAAATGAGCCACCCAGGTGTCCCCTGAATGGCGATTTTCTGACTCTGAGTCCAGTGCTGTTTCCTGTGGCCCTACCAGGAGGCCCGTGGACCCACCCCACTCCCTCCTCGGGGGACTCTCGCTCTGGTGATGAAGATTTCCCAAGTCCCTGCTCTGTGCCCAGCACTGACCAGCATGCTGAGATATAACACCGAGTAAGACAGACCACAGAAAAGGACAGTGACACCCCCTGGATGATGGAGCCATTTCTGCCCTGCCCTCATAGGGTAGAGTGGCAAAACAGGTTTGAGTTCTTTCCTTACCTCTGGATCAGCCTTCTTTATGTTCTCAAGGCTTTTTACCAGGGTTGTGGAGGTTACTGAGCTGCAAGGCAGGAAAAGCAGGTAGAATTAACAGCTGGCACTGTATATTCAAGGGGACTGCCTGAGACCTCACAGAGCCTTGGGAAGAGGGGGACCCCAGAGGAGGAACTCTGCTCTCTAGACTCCCCAGCTCACCCTGAAATCTGAGAAGTGCATCTCTCTGATGGAGAGCAGAGAGGCATGCTGGAGGGAGTCCAGGCTCAAGAGCTTTGCCTTCTCTATGACCTAGCTAACATCTTTCTGTCCACCCAGTTTTTAGGGAATTAATAGCGAGCACCGCCACGGGACTCAATGTTATCAAAACCCAGGACTGGGGACACGTAGCTGGGCCAGCAGGGGGCAACAGAAGCTCAGCGACACCCAGTTCAAAGGGCTCCTCCCGGGGGAGGCAGCCAAGCACAATAAGCGCCACAACCCCCTCACCCCCACCCCGCCAGCTACCAGCGCTGGCCCCTTCCCACTCCTTGGCCTTTGATCTCTTGACCATCTGCCTTCTGCATCTGCCACTGAATATACTTCATTTTTTTCTGTTTTGGCCTAAGGTAGAGCTGCTAAAAAAAAAGGGGGGGGGTTGAAGCTAGGAAAGAAACTATATGTATATATTTTTGTCTCAAAGTGGATGAGTTTTCTCATACTTTCTCATAATAAGATTGTATGTTCTCATTGTAGAATTAATTCAAATAGTAAAGAAACATAGAGAGTTGGAGGCTGAAGTCCTGGTAAACCTCCTGCCCTCATGGGACCACCTTCTCTTTTCTCTCAAAAAACACTATTGACACTTCAGAATTATTCTTTTTTTTTTTAATTTTATTTATTCATTTGACACAGAGAGAGAGATTACAAGTAGGCAGAGAGGCAGGCAGAGAGAGAGGAGAGAGGAGGAAGCAGGCTCCCCGCTGAGCAGAGAGCCCGACGTGGGCCTCGATCCCAGGACCCTGGGATCATGACCTGAGCCGAAGGCAGCGGCTTTAACCCACTGAGCCACCCAGGCGCCCCAGAATTATTCTTTCTCAACGCAGGCCTACGTGTGCTCACATAAAATATATTTTACTGTATATGCTGCTGCAGTGAGCTTTACCTAGTTTTCTTTTTTATAAAGATGAGATCATATTGCATATTACACATGGGACACCTTCCCACGTCATGACATCCGGGCTTGAGCAGTCTGTCCCTGAGCAGAATACTGATGCAGTGAATCATTAGCCGACAGTCACTGAGGATGATTTCAGTGTTTAATCATTGTCAGTGCTACAGCAACCGTGTGTACACATCTCAGTGTACCAGCCTGATTGTTTCTTTAGGATAAGCTAGTAGACTTGGAAGTACTGATTTCATTTTGAGGGAAACTGAGGCCCAGAGTGGGGAGGTGAGTTGATAAGGTTGTCTAACTCTGGGCTCAGGGCCATCTGCATGCCCAGAGCAAAGACCCTCGGAGAGGCCAACCAAGTGCAAACCAAGTCAGAGAGGCCCTGGGGAACGGAAGTGCCAACCCAGCAGGCCAAGTGCTTTCTGCAGAGTCTGTTTTATGGGAAAAGGAGACTCAGCAGGCAGCATCCTGTAACGGGGGTCTTTGCCCATGGACAGCATTTTGGCAAGAGAGCCAGTTTGCCCCAGCAATGTATGTCATCATCAACCGGTGGGTAAATGGAGGGACACGGACCTGCTAACGGCCAAGGGAACACGGCTGCCACGTCGGGGCATCTGGGCATTTTGGAGAAGCTGGGAGAAGGCGGAAGAAATTCAGGACTTTAACAACACATTTCAACAATAAATAACTTAGGACCTGAGGGCATCCATACAAAAATAGCCTCTCAGAATTAGAATGTGGTCCTTTTTTTTTTAAGATTTTATTTATTTATTTGAGAGACAGAGCAGAGAGCATGATCGAGGGGAGAAGCACAGGGAGAGGGACAAGCAGACTCTGCACTGAGCACAGAGACCAACGTGGGTTCAATACCACGGCCCTGAGTCCATAACCTGAGCCGAAATCAAGGGTCAGATGCTTAACCGACTGAGCCACCCAGGCGCCCTGGAATGTGCTCCTATTTAAATAAAGCCACTGACAACCCTCAAGATCCAATCTTCTATATGAAGTGGGTATTGTGGATAATTCAAAAACCATTTCTCTCTGGCATTGAATAGCACCTTATAGCTCTTGTATAAGATTCATACTCTTAATTGTGCCCCCCTTAGACCCGCATTTACAAAAGAGCTGATAATCTCTGTAAAATACCAGAACGAAAGAGGAGGGTGTAAGGACTTGCGAGGCCTTTCTGGAACACAGCAAGCGGAGGGTTAGGGTCACTACAGAGATGACATCTGATGTGACAACCACAGATGATTCTATTTAAAGTACCCACTTCTGTGAGGATTGCACAGTTAGGGCCCTATCACTCTCCCACTTCAGGTTCGAAGCACCGCCAGCCTCCTGACCCAGCCCTGTACCTCTTATTCCTGTGGGTCCTCTTCACGATCAGTATCAGAACAGGAAGCAGCAGGATAGTGCCACAGACAATCCCCACGATGATCACCAGCTGATTACCACCCAGGATCTCAGGTCTGAGGGCTACTGGGGTCACCAATGCTTGGGAAAGGGAAAAAGCAATGAGAGGGTCTTAATATTCCAGAAAAGAGCTGCGAGTCCCAGCAGTTCTATACCAAGGAGACACAGCCGAGTCAGGAATTTGGGAGAGAAGGCCTACTCCACCCCATGCTGAAACACTGGGACTCTAGCTGTCCCCACTGGGTGGAGAACCAAGTCTGGTCCCCTTGCTTACCCCTACCTACAGTGTAGAGTAAGGGGGGGTGGGAGAAGAGAATACACTTTACCTACAGCAGACATTGATATTAATAACTCTATCTTAAAATGAAATAACAGACATTTTAGAGGCTGCAGATCTTTCTATGAGAAAGTGATTGGTTTCAAAAGCATATATGGTAAAACACTCAGACCCATAGTCATGATACCAAGTAAGACACTTCTACACATATGGTACCCTTCATTCATCTCCTTCAATTCACTATAAATACATATATAAACACTCCTGGGAGCCAAATATCACTAGGCAAAGAAACTACGAAGACAAATAAGACACAGTCCCTGCCTTCAAGGAGAGGGACAAACATGTTGACGGAAAACCAGAGACTGCTATAGGGGCCATGATGGAAGTCCATATGGGAAGTCCAAAAGCGTACCCAATTCTATGGAAAACAGATGTTGAGAATTTCTCAACAACAGTGTTAAAGTTTAAAAGTCTTAAGGAAACATCAAGTTTGTTGGGCAGACAATATGGGAAAGGATGGGGCACATTACACACAAGGTCTGGAGGCCCACGAGGACAGTACTTTCAGAAATTAGAAATAGAAAATAGAAATTAGAAATAGTCTGGTCTGGATCAAAGGTGCATTTGTGGGCATGGTGGTGAATTAGGCTGGACAGATAGCAGGGTCTCAGTCATGAAGGGTCCTGATTATCCCACCCACGAGTCTGGCTTTCTTTCTGTAAATGACGGAGAAACCAACCACTGAAAGACTCTGAGCACTGGGACAGAACGTTGAGATTTGTGATTTAGAGCGATGGCATGGAGCGCTGCAGGGGCTGAGAATGAGAGCAGACACTGGGTAGAGGCCTATAGGCCAAGACAGAGAGGAAGACAGCTAGACTGTTGTGTAGGACCAGAAGGGAGGCAGACTCAAAGTCAGCAGTAGAAATGACAGGACTGGTTGGCCTGTGAGATTGGGGGTCATGGGAAAGAGAAGAATCGGGTACAACTCCCAGGCACCCAGCTAGGTAACTGTGCAGATAGTGACGATGTTGACTGAGGTGGAGGAGATGAGCTGGGGAGAGGTGTGCAGGAGCAGGCTGGGGTATGTTACATACGAAGTATTTGTGGACTATCTGGCTAGAATTCAGATGGATACATAGATGGATTAGACAGGAAGGAAGGAAGGGAGAAAGGGAGGGAGAAGGAAGGAAGAATTAATCCAACACGGAATATATTGTATATGCAGAGAATACAATGGCCAATACTACTCAGGTAAGAAGGCTGAAGGTGGGCGATAGAGCCACACTGGTGACCTAAGCTACAGCAAAGGCAGCAGAAGCCGGGATGCAATGCACTAAGGAATGGAGGCATGGTCTCTTCGCAAACTACTTGGCTGGGTCAAGAAAGAAATAGATAATTGATGGCAGTGAAGGACACACAAGTCTGAATACACTAAAAATCACTGAGTTGTAGGCTTTAGATGGGTGAACGTATAGGATGTGAGCAGTTTCTGTTTTAAGAAGACGACACAGGATGAGAGCTAAAGTAGACAAGGACAGAAGGTGAGAGGAAGAGGTGAGCATATTTATAGGCTGGATAGCAGAAGCCAGTAGAAAACATGAGTTTCCCGAGACAGGGAGAAAATGCCACCTGAGCACAGAAGTCTGGATGAGCGCAGGGTGGAAGGGAGCCTGGCCTGGCAGGACAGGCAGAAGGGGAGGGTGAGGGCAAGAGGAGGCAGACCGGGGCGGGGGTGGGGGTGGGGCTTGGAGGTTGAGTGAACTCCTACTCATAGTGTGTATTTTCTCCATGAAGTGGAAATAAGACTTCTGAGAGTGAAGAAATCCATCTGTCCCACTTCCCCCTCCAACTGGGGCCCTGTGCTATGTCTTTTTTTTTTAAGATTTTATTTATTTGAGATGGGTGGGGGAGCATGAATAGGAGGGAGGTGCAGAGGGAGAAAGCAGATTCCCGGCTGAGCAGGGACCCCGACGTGGCACTATATCCCAGGACCCTGGGATCACGACCTGGGCCTAAGGCACACACTTAACGACTGAGCCACCCAGGCGCCCCCTCCTTCGCTATGTCTTAAAAGGAGGAGCCTCCAAGACTCAAGTCTCTGGTCAGAGGCACTGAGGTATGTTCCCTCCTCACCGGCATCCCCGCCCCCAACAAACCACAGCCAACCCCCAGCGAAGGGCTCTAGCAAAAGGCAAAGTCCACAGGCCACATCCTGACTGTTAACAGTGTTACCGTTTAACTTTAACCCCTTAATTATCAACCTCTCTCGGTCCACACAATTGAGTCTTTATTCTCCTACACACCACTGGCTTTAACGTACAATGTCTGTCAGAATAGAGAACATCATCAGAGAACACCTCTATTTTGGGTTCTGGTCCCTTCCTGTTTTCTCTCTGCTCTGTGCTGTCTCTCACCAGCTCAGGGTCATTCTCCCTTCTGCTATGGAGTGTACAGCATCCAAGGAAAAAAGACCCTGGAAATCAGCTCTAATCCATCTCTGAGCTCCTGTATTTTTAGATGGATATATTACACAGGCAGGGAGTGAGTTCTGCCAGAAGGCTGGAGTTCACCAAATACTAGCTCCCTCGTCTTTGAGGTACCCGCAGGGCCAGAACTAGAGTGAGGCAAGCAAGGTGCCTAGGACTCCAGATTGAAGGAGGCATCACTGTGAAGGTCACAAAAGTACAGGGTACGAGGACCTGTATCGGGGTTGTGTAAGTACACACTTCAGAGTCAGGCCTCCTGCAATTCTGCACTCTTGATGCCTCTCTGACCTCACCCTAGTCTTGGCCATGCCTACCAGCTTTGAGGCCCCTCACCCCTCTGCAACCAAATGTCAGATACTTCGGGGCTCTTTCACGATCACATGCAGCACAGTGGTCTTCCTGAAGGTCAGGTTCCCCAGGTGGATAGTGCAGGTGTAGCTTCCTCTGTCGGATTCCTTCACTCCTTGCAGCATGATAGACGCATCATTGCGGGCAGTGTCCCCCACCAGGGTTACACGGTTCTGGAAGCGGCCCCAGTTCTGGGAGTACCCCAAAGGGACACTGAGTTTGGGGTAATAACGTAACACAACCTCCTCCTAGAAGGGAAAGGCAACATATGAGTTTGCAAGGACCACAGAAGATAGGGCCTGGGGAAGGTGGAGTAGGGGGCTCTTGGGACTCACGGGGCCCTGTATGTATGGGCACTGAAGGTATGATCAGAAAGTATGAGACATCATGAGTCAAGCACACACACATGTATGCAGCATGTGTAGCTATGAAGGACACACCAAACCGTGAACAACTGTCCCACTGGCAGAAAGGGAAGAGGAAGGAAAGGGGATGAGGGGCGTTCCCTTTTTGTACTTTTCCAGCAAAACGAAAGGAAGTACACCTTTACTTCTTACAGCATTTCCAGTTGGATTTCCAATAGGCACTTGAAACATGTCTAAAACTAAACTCCAAATTATTCCCCCAAATCAGCTCCTTCCAGTCCATCCCTTTTTGGTAAATGGCAGAGCCTTCTTCCAGATGCTCAGGCTAAAAATTTTGGAGTCATCCTTAACTCCTCTCTTTCTTAAACTCACATTGAAAATCCCTCAGCAAATCCTGTCACCTATCTACCTTCAAGACAGATCCAAAATTTAGCCATTTCTCACCTCCTCCATGGTTACCATTCTGGTCCAAGCCACCCCATCTCTCACCTGAATTCCTGCAAGGAGCTTCCTTACTTATCTCCCTGCTTACTCCCAACTACAGTCTATTCTTAGCAGGGGAGCCCTTAGAAATAGAAGTTAAATCATGTTACTTCTCTACTCCAAACTCTCCAATGGCCCCTCATTTCAACTAAAAGTACAAGGCCCTCCATGATCTGCCCCATTCCATCTTCCTCTTTGATTTCATCTTCTACTTTCTCTTCCCTCACCTACCTGGGTCACTTCACTCCATCCACATTGGCCTTTTTGCTCTCCTTGAGTACTGGCCTCAGGGCCTGTGCATGTGCTACTCCCTTTGCCTGGGACACTCTTCCCCCCAGAAATACACATGATTCCTTCCCTCACTTCCAGCAGATCTCTGCTCAAATGTCATCTTTTCAGGGAGGCCTCTCTGACCATCTGTGTAAAACAAGAATCACAAATGCCTGTTGTCTTGTTCTCCATAGCTCTCACTATTACCTGACATGTTACATATTTATTTCCTCATTATTTTACTGTGTATCTCCCTTGATCTTGATCATAAGTCTCCCAACAAAGCAGGAGCTCTGAGTGTCTGCCACATCAGTGCTTAAAACACTTCTTAAGTGACTAAGTGTTGGAATTTTTTATGAAGGGAAGTAAATATTACTATTTTTTAAAGTTTTTAAGGAAAGGAAATAGGTATACAGACACAAACATGAATAGAAGACCTGGTTGCTAATACCTTATCTCTTGTGTTTTGAATTCACAGCTCAAAATGTCCTTTCTTGACCTATTTTCTGCTATGACTCACATAGTGGTAGACATCTAAACACGTGACAAGCTCCCAGAGGTGGACCTGGGACTACATGTAATTCCCCATCCCCCACCACGATGCCACCCTTTCACACCCACTCAGCATATGGGAATCAAGTGAGTACAAATGACTTTTTTACAGGTCTTACTAGAAAATCTACTTTCCACCCTAATTTTTATTAGCAGTAAGTGGCCTGGGATCTCCCCCACAACACACCTTGACCCGTACGTACATCACCATGCACAGAGAACATCTACCAGTCCAGTGAACTAACTTGCCACCTGCTACTTCAGAGTTCCCATGAACCACTCCATACCCTGGCCCCCAGGACCTACTAATGCCAACATTGGAAGCACCCATAAAGACAAAGAAAATTCCCTCCGTCCCATAAGTGGGGCAGTGGGGCACAAAAGAAAACTTAACAAAATAACCCAAATAAAAATAAGAATGCAATCGTTTTATGCCTAGCCCAGAGCTTAGCGACAAAGCCACAGAAGTCATCCCCCTCCTTCTCCCATGGACTCTAAAGAGGAAGGAAACTAAAATGCAGTGGCCAAGGCACATACAAATGCTTTACAGGGACAATCTAGCATGTGTGTCTCAACAACCCTACAGGTTGAGCGGCAGCAGCAGAAATATCATCCTCTTCTTTGTCATCTTCGTGAGAGTCATTCTTCCCACCACGGAGCTGAAGTTGCCCAGCCAAGTGGTGGTTCTGACAAACCCCAAAGCCCATGGCACCCGGAGCCTAAATTCTCCCTCTCCCCACACTGTCCTGACACCATCAGCCAGGCACTTCCACTACACACTGATGGTTTCTCCTCCTTACCTTGGCGTGCTCCCCTGATGAGAACATCCAGTCTACCTTCGTCATGCGTTTCTCTTCTGTGCTCTGGAAAACACACCCCAGCTGAGTCGAGTCACCCACATGGACTGTGAGTTCTGGGGATAAAATGGTAACTCAAGTCAAACCCAAAGTACCATCTACAGAAATCAAAGAACTTCCACAAGAGCTCATGCTTAGGCAAAGATCCTCGGTCACAAAGTCAATGTCACCACTAAATACTACACAAATTCACTCCACAGATGGGCCAGATGATCCTGTGTGGACGAAGTAGCCAGAGGCCTCCTGCTCACAGGAGACCCCATGAATAAGAGAGTACCCATGGCTACCCGCATTCATCAACTCTGAGGGATCTTCAAACTACAATAAACACTTTGTGGGGGCGCCTGGGTGGCTCAGTGGGTTAAAGCCGCTGCCTTCGGCTCAGGTCATGATCCCAGGGTCCTGGGATCGAGGCCCACATCGGGCTCTCTGCTCAGCAGGGAGCCTGCTTCCTCCTCTCTCCTCTCTCTGCCTGCCTCTCTGCCTACTTGTGATCTCTCTCTCTGTGTCAAATGAATAAATAAAATCTTTAAAAAAAATAAAAATAAAAATAAAAAATAAATAAACACTTTGTGATTCCCTTTCGTTCCCTGCTCCTTTCCCTTTTCTAGAATTTCTCCTGAGGCCCAGCTCCAATTCAAGCTCTGCTAAAGAAAGTACAAAAAATCTTGAAGCCCCTCTTTCCATTCACCAACTTAGGCACCCACATCTGCTGAACATAAACAGGAAGTAGAAAGTTAGATAACTTTCATGCTTATGTATAAACCACCAGCTCTTCTAGCTGAAAAACTGATTCACAGGCGATTTTCTTCAATTTCTTGTATTCTTTTTACAAGTTGTCTTAGGACTTGCTTAGGACGGTTCTGGCTACAGTACAGGTCATAGGACTGCTTGCTAATTAGGCCAAGACAATAGACAGTTTTCCTCTTGCCTCTTTTTTCTGTTTCAACCCCTGCCCCCACTCCCTCCGGAAGATCCCTCTCCCCTGCTTGGGGCTTCCCAACTCCTAGGCTCTTCCTTCTGCTTATTTGTATAAGCAGCTGACCCCATCATACGCTTATTGCATAAGTCATTTTGAGGGGTTCCTGAAAAAAAAAATTAGCAAGACGTTTCTGATTTTTCAATAATGCGCTATACATATCAACCACAAAGTCAGTTGAGAAATTAAAGGCAGGATGGTATTTAGGGAGACACAAGCCTAAGGTCTTAACTGGACAGAATTTCTTCAAAAGAGCATGAGGCAAAGCTCATGAAGGAACAAACACAGTGCATAAGCTGACCTCTTCATTGGAATTGTTTCTCTGGGAGAACATGAACTTCCTGCCTAGCAGGAGAGATGCACCATAGGAGGAAAGCAAGAGAAAATATTAAGAACTTGAAACTCTACGGAGGGAAGCATTTAGAAAGTAATAAAAACTCACTCCAAAGAACATCAGTAGGGAGGGAAAGTCCCTCTAAATCCAACAGTACATTAAGAACTGAGCTTTATTTTTAAAATGTAGTAATAAGGGGCGCCTGGGTGGCTCAGTGGGTTAGAGCCGCTGCCTTCGGCTCAGGTCATGATCCCAGGGTCCTGGGATCGAGGCCCGCATCGGGCTCTCTGCTCAGTGGGGAGCCTGCTTCTTCCTCTCTCCTCTCTCTCTGCCTGCCTCTCTGCCTACTTGTAATCTCTCTCTGTGTGTCAAATGAATAAATAAAATCTTAAAAAAAAAATAAATAAAAAAAAAATAAAATGTAGTAATAGGGGCGCCTGGGTACCTCAGTCGGTTAAGCATCTGACTCTCGATCTCAGCTCAGGTCTTGATCTCAGGGTCATGAGTTCAAGCCCCACACTGGGCTCCCCACTAGGCATGGAGCCTACTAAAAAAAAATTTTTTTAAGGGCGCTTGGGTGGCTCAGTTAGTTCAGCGACTGCCTTTGGCTCAGGTCATGATTCTGAAGTCCCAGGATTGAGTCCTGCATCAGGCTCCCTGCTCAGCACGGAGTCTGCTTCTCCCTCTGACCCTCCCCGCTCTCATGCTCTCTCTCTCATTCTCTCTCTCAAATAAATAAATAAATCTTTTTAAAAAATTAAATACATAAATAAATAGATAAAACAAGATAAAATAAAATGCAGTAATAAACATGAAACGATTCTACACCTTTCGTTGCACCAGGCATGTGCCAGACACCGTGTATGTAGCATGTCAGCGAGTCATTACAATGTTTTGTTTTTTTTTTTTAAAGATTTTATTTATTTATTTCACAGAGGGAGAGAGATCACAAGGAGGCAGAGAGGCAGGCAGAGAGAGAGAGGGAAGCAGGCTCCCCGCTGAGCAGGGAGCCCGATGCGGGCCTCGATCCCAGGACCCTGAGATCATGACCTGAGCCGAAGGCAGAGGCTTTAACCCACTGAGCCACCCAGGCGCCCACATTACAATGTTTTGAGATATGCACTGTTATTCTCCTATTTTCAGAGGAAGAAGGTGAGAGAGCCCAAAGGCACATGGCCTGTAAAAGGCAGAGCCAGCACGTAAACCCGGGCCTGAGGGAAGAAAAACCCAAGCTCTCACTCACTATACCATGCCACCTCACATCAGTGGAACGAGAGCTGATTCTAGAACAAAGAGTACAGAGAGTTGACATTATTTTTATTTGCAAGAATATTGCCTATAGGGGCATCTGGGTGACTCAGTTGGTTAAGTGTCTGCTTTCAGCTCAGGTCAGGATCTCAGGGTCCTGGGATCAAGCTCCACATCCAGCTCCCTGCTGAGAGGGGAGTCTGCTTCTCCTTCTCCCTCTGCCCCTCCCCCCCCAATTCATGCTCTCTCTCTCTTGCTCAGTCACTCTACTCTTTCTCTCAAATAAATAAAATCTTTTCAAAAACGATTTTTAAAAAATTTTAAGAATATTGCCTATAGTATTTAAAATAAGAACTATGAGAAAAAGGAAGTGAAGGAGTAGAAGCATAGAACAATTATAAACAGATGAGTAAACTTTATAGAGAAAAGTATGGAGGCTTCACATAGGGGAAGACAACCTCCATCAAGCAAGCTGAACAACTTTCCAGTGGCCACCAGGCACATTTTGTGGAGTTGGCTCTACCTCCTTTCTGGCTAGAAGGGAAAAATACAGGTTGCTCCATGGGCTACTGGGGAAGTTATGTGACTAACCCTAAAATTGCTCTAGACTGTTTCCATGGATTCTCCGATTCTGAAACTGGCCCCTTTCAGTTCATGCCTTCTGTGTCTCTGCAAAGAGAGAAAAGGCACCCATTTTGCAGACCATGCTTGTATGGACAAGTGTCCTGGCAAGGCATCAGAAGACAAAGCAGAAAGGAGTAGCCCAAAGATAATCCTTGGAGAAACAGCTGATTCCTTTCCTCTTTCTGGAGAACTATAGCTTTGAAAATCAAAAGAAAAATGTCAACTGAAATCAGAGGGAAAATGAACCATGAGAGACTACGGACTCCAGGAAACAAACTGAGGGTTCCAGAAGGGAGGAGGGAGAGGGATGGGTGAGCCCAGTGGTGGGTATTAAGGAGGGCACGCATTGCAATGAGCACTGGGCGTTATACACAAACAATGAATCATGGAACACTACAAAAACTAATGAAGCACTGTATGATGACCAACATAATAAAAAAGAAAGAAAAGAAAAAAGTAGGAAAAGAAAAGGAAAAATGAGGAGAGAGACCAGAGGCCACCATCCACAATTCTTTTTACAACTCCGTTTTTTAGAAACTAGATTCAAGTGAGGCATGCTAATTCAAGAAATTCACTCATTTGGTAAATGTTTATTGATTGCTTACTCTGTGCCAGGCATGGTGCCAGGGCTGGTCAGAGGACAAAGAATACAGACCCACATGAACAGGGAAGACACGACTGAACAGGTGTGATAAGTGTCACCAATAAGGAGCACCAGGTGCTCCAAAGGAGCTCACTCACAGACTGGACCCAAACAGCTGGGGGAGGGGAGGAGGTCCAGATTTTAGCTCCCTAACTAGACCGCAAGCTTTCCTGAGGCCACAGACTGTTCCCTCAATGCACACTTTTAAAGAATGTAGTTAATTCTGCGGTCTTCAAACTTTTTTAAAGCAGCAGAATTCTTTCTTTAAGCAAACTCTTACCTGGCAGCCCAATGAATAAAACAGGAAAAAGAGAAAGGACTTTGGTCGCAGTGGAGGTAGGAGACTGAGGTCCTACCCGACCTGGTCCTCTATTAACCCCCCTGGCCTGTTCTCACCCTTGTGCAGGCTTCGTCAGGGCACAGTTTAAAATCACCAGTCTAGGGAGCCTGGGTGGCTCAGTGGGTTAAAGCCTCTGCTTTCGGCTCAGGTCATGATCTCAGGGTCCTGGGATCTAGGCCCGCATCGGGCTCCCTGCTCGGCGGGGAGCCTGCTTCCCCCTCTCTCTCTCTGCCTGCCTCTCTGCCTCCTTGTGATCTCTCTCCCTCTGTGAAATAAATAAATAAAATCTTTAAAAAAAATAAAAATAAAATAAAATAAAATAAAATAAAATAAAATAAAATAAAATAAAATCGCCAGTCTAGTTAAGGCACTCCCTCCATTGACAAGTGGGAAAATGAAGTCCAAAGAAGAGAGATCTCATCTCTTCTCTACCCCCCAGGACACTTACCATAGGAACCTACGAGATAGGGGCATGGCATCAGTGTGGATAACTGATGGGAAGTCCCAGGGTAAAGTAAAAGGAATAGGGACTTTGTTGTCAGAAGGGTCAGGGTTCAAGTGCCAGACATGCCGTTTAACAAATATGTGTGCTTAGGCAAGTCCCATCTAAGTCTCTTTAAGCCTCTGTGACTTCATCTGTAAGATGAAAAGATCAGTACTCCCTACACAGCATTTTCATGAGGATGGAATACATGTAAAGTAATCACAAAGTAATCATTCTTAGGGTGCCTGGGTGGCTCAGCTGGTTAAGCAACCAACTCTTGATTTTGGCTCAGATCATGATCTCAGGGTTGTGAGATCGAGCCCCACATGGGGCTCTGAGCTCAGCAGAGTCTGCTTGTCCCTCTCCCTCTGGTCCTTCCCTCACCTCCCCTTAAAGAAATGAATAAAATCTTTTAAAAACAATAAAATAAAATACTCATTCTCGTTATCTTTATTGAAAGAGCACCAATTATTGTGGATTCACTCTGTGGTACGTATCTAGACCAAAGGTTGGCATTTGTTCAACAAAATCAGTTCCCTTCCTTCTTTGCATGCCAAATCTCTTGCCCTTTCGCCCTTCTCTCAGGGTTATTTACGTACCTTTGGGTTCCTCCGGGAGTACATGTAGCACCACTGCTTTTTTGAACACTAGGCTCTCCTTTTCCAGCCGGATTTCACAGGTATAGGTTCCCTGGTCATCTTCTTCCACATTTTGGAGCAGGAGAGAACCATCATTGCGTAAGATGTCCCCCACCAACTGCACACGATTCTTGAAGCGCCCCACAGGCACGCTGAGGTTGGCATAATAGTACAGCACATAATCATCCTGGAGTGCAACACAATGTTGGGGAAAATCTAGTCACTGTCACCAGACCTAGGAGTCTGGATCCAAAAGACCCTGTTCCTTGGTGGTGGCAGCATCACCACCACTACTACCACCACCATCACCACCACCACCACCACCACCACCACCACCACCACCACCACCGCCACCACCATCACCACCACCACCATTGCCAACACCACCATTATCACCACCACCACCATCATCACCACCACATTTCATCACCACCACCACCACCATCATTTCATCATCACCACCACCATCATTATCATCACCTCCATCATCACCACCACCACCACCATCATCACCACCACCATCATTTCCTCATCCACCACCACCACCACCACCATCATCATTACCACCATCATCATCACCACCATCACCGCCACCATCACCACCACCACCATTGCCAACACCACCATCATCACCACCACCATCATCACCACCATCATTTCATCATCACCACCACCATCATTATCATTATCACCATCATCATCACCACCACCACCACCACCATCATTATCATCACTACCACCATCATCATCATCATGATCAAAAAGTACTTGATACCCAGTGCATAATAAGAATGTGCCAGGCAATGCTCAAACTTGAACAAGGTCCGGTGCCTTATTTTATACTACGACAAGTGGTGAAGCATAGCCATTTCTTACAGTTGAAGGTAAAATATAACACCCACTCTGAAGACCACTCTGAGGATTCAAACTCTGAACTTTTGAAAACCCTGTCTCCTGTTCACACTGTTTTCTGCCATGGCCCCTGGACTGGATGGCATTCAAAGGCATGATGGAATCCCCCAGACTGGGAGTTGTGACAATCCCTGGCTGGCGCATTGGTTGTCACTCCTCCCCTTTCTGCGCTCCTCCAGGCAGCATATCACACAGCTTGAGAAGGAGTCATCATCAGGGAGTGGCTTCCAGGCTGGGATGGGAAGCCCTGGGAAATTCTTATTTCTACTTATGCCATGGGCCTATCCCTCTTAAAATAAAAAATACTAATAAAAATTTGAGTGAGAATAGCATTATAGGAATAACATGCTATGAGCTACAGAAAGAGTTACCAGCAAACTTTGGGACCTTACTGCTAGTAACACATTACTTAGGACGTATTTCACAAATGATCCTAAGATACAAATATCTCCACAGAACCTCTGATGAGGTTTATACACTGTTTCCCACTCCGAAGAGCTCCCATGAAAGACCGTCCCTCAGCCATGCTACATCAGCTGACCCCAACACCTGAACACTTGAAGCAGCCATCAAGGAGAAAGAGGTGATGCCCCAGCACATAAACGGGGCATGGAATGTTCAAAGAATCTGACCCTCTCCCCCACAAAAGATTCCTGTGACATCATTCTCAGGCCTCTTCTGTCTAGACCAACATTCTCTCCCTTCCCAGCCCTCCCACCCATCTTTACTACTCCACAAAGGGCAGACATCAAGAAAAGAAACAAAAAGAACTTTATGTGCACGTCTTCCATTACTTCTCAATGACCCAAAAGGAACATGTTACCAATATGATAATGACCTCCATCTTCACAGATGAGGAAGCTGAAGTTCAGCAAGGTTGAGTAACTTGCCCAGCTGTTGACACAGCCAAAGGGCCAAGCTAGGAAGAGGCCCAGTTCTGACAAGCTTCAGAGCCCAGACACTTGCAACACCATCTCATGACACCTGATGACCTGGTTCTTCCTCTCCCTTCACTGTCCTGACACCATTGGCCAGGGGCTTCTACAGTAGTATTTCCTCCATGTTACCTTGGCGTGCTCTCCTGATGAGAACATCCAGTCTACCTTGGTCACACGCTTCTCTTCTGTGCTCTGGAAAACACATCCCAGCAGGGCTGAATCACCCACATGGACTGTTAGCTCAAGGGAGGAAACAATCAAATCATTCAGGCCCAAGGAATAATCTATAGAAGTCAAAGGCAAGAGGAGATATCATTTAGACAAATACCCTCAACAACAAAAATCAGTATTAATCACTAAGTAACTCTACATCTTCCCTCCCCAGATGACCCGACATGGACAAAGTCCTCAGAGGCCTGTCACTCAAGCCAGCATGGAATTCCCAAAGGTAAGAGAAATACCCTCTAGTTACACACAAGCTTCCCCAGTCAGAGGGGTTCTGCAATCTTCATACAGCAAAAATGCCTGTCTGCTCCCATTCTCCGAGCTGGTCCCTTCCCCACTTCCCAGAATTCCTTTCTCCAAGCTCCTTTCTAAAGAAAGAAGAGAAACCCTGACATCCTCCTTTCAGGTCATGAATTTGGACACCGATAAACAGGAAATGAGATGTCTCTTCCTCCTAGTTTCCCATCGGTTCCCTATTTAAAAAGCCAATTCACAGGTATTTTTTTTTGCTTCCTTCCTCTTTTCCTTTTCTTTAGTTCCTTTACAAAAGCTTATCCCTGACTTTGCTGGCTGATTCTGACTGTCCTGTAGGTCCCTGTAATTAGGTCAATACAGGGGCGCCTGGGTGGCTCATTTGGTTAACCATCAGACTCTTGCTTTCGGCTCAGGTCATGATCTCAGGGTCCTGGGATCAAGCCCCTCATCAGGCTCTGTGCTCAGCCCAGAATCCGCTTGTCCCCCTGCTGCTCCCCCCACTCACGTGCATGCACTCTCTCTAATAAATACATAAAATCGTTTAAAAAAATTATTAAAAAAAAAAATGAGGCCAATACAGAGCACGGCTCTCCCCTTGAGTTTCCTTTGTGCTTGTCTTTTCCCCACCTTCCCATTCGAGCTTGGCCATCAGCCCTGGCTGTTCAGCCTCAGGGTGTTTTGCACACATGACACTGCTCCACTATCTGTATATTGCTCAAGTCATTTCTCTTTTCACTAAAAGGGAAAACCATTACATGGATGTTTCTGTTTTCACAAGATGTGCTCTATGCAAAGAGACAACAACATCAAGAAAGCCACGTTTAGATGCTGGCCAGTTTATATGGAGGACGAGCCAAAGGAACGCATGTGGGAATAAACAGAAAGTGTGCCAGCCTTTCCGTGCAAGCTGTCGCCCTGAGAGAAGAGAATTAACTTGCTGCCCAACAGCAGGCACACAGTAGGGGAGACGGAAAGGGAAACATGAACTCTAAACCCTCCAGAGGGGCTTGTTTTGAAAGAAATCAAAATTAGCTCCAAAACCGATCTGGAATTTTCCTGTAAGGAAGAACTGAGCAGCTTGACGTGTGGTTAAAGGTGTAAGAAGCGCATTTCATTTACTCCGGCGAGCGCGGAATGTGGAAGTAAGTGAAGGGCCGCTAGCAGCAAGAGCAGCCATGGGAGTGAAGAGAAACTTCCGCCTGAGGGTCACCTTCATAGGGAAACGGCTGAAGAAATGAGACCTTCTACAAAGGAGGGCAAACCTCTCCACAAAGAAATACAATGGCCCCTGATGCCACCAAGCCACTAGCTCCAGGACTCGACTGCTAACTCGGGCTGGGAGGGCTTCTGCCCTAACGACCCCAGAGCATGACAACTGTGAAAACAAATTCTCCTAACCACGTCCTATTTTCCAGGGGGTGGGGTGGGGCGTCCGTGTGTCTGTCTGCCTGCCTGTGTGTGCACACTCTCTGTTCCCTGGAATTAGAGCAAAGGCATTTCTTTTTGTACTTGGCTGAGTCGGTGTTTAGGGTACCATGCCCAGTTATAAAAATAATAATAAAGAGAAAAATAAAAGACAATGAGAGCAAAGCACGTCCTGAGTCATTTATTCCTCCTCTAGAGCTAGGTCTGAGGATAAAAAGAATAGGCTGGGAGGGAGGATGAACAACTTTTTTTTTTTTTTTTAAAGATTTTATTTTTTTATTTCACAGCGGGAGAGAGATCACAAGGAGGCAGAGAGGCAGGCAGAGAGAGAGGGGGAAGCAGGCTCCCTGCCAAGCAGAGAGCCCGATGCGGGCCTCGATCCCAGGACCCTGAGATCATGACCTGGGCCGAAAGCAGAGGCTTTAACCCACTGAGCCACCCAGGCGCCCGAGGATGAACAACTTAGAAACAAGAGCAGCAGCCCTGAGCACGGAGGGTTGGAGGGTTCAAGAATGAGAGAGTCCGCAGCCAGAGGAGGTTTTTAGAAGGAAGTGGAGTTTACGGAGAACCCTGAAGGGTAAGGAAGGCTTAGGCAGGCTAGCTCAGGGAAGGTGAGGAGAGGGAAGCTCTTGGCAGAATAAACTGCCCCAGATTGTGAAAAAGCCCGTGCATTTGTAGAACCACAAGAAGGCTGGAATGGCAAAAGCATGAATACGGCGGCAGGGACTCTGGGGCTCTCTGGTGATTTCATTTCCTGATCTGAGACCAGCTGTGGTTTTAAAGTCACAATTGAGAGTGCAGGAATGCTGGTGAGACTTTCTTTGTAGCACTTAGGAGGGTCCCAGAACCCCCAGCTCAGGACCCGAAGGCCTCCGGTGTCTAATAGAAACGGTGGAAGATTCAGCTTTCCAAGAAAGAGTTTGCTCCCTGGCTTCAAAAACAGCTGTTCCAGCAAAACGCCAAAGTTCCAGGTTAGGGTTTCCCGTTTTCAATAAACCAAGAGGGAAATGAAAATATATAAAATCGGCTTTTGAAAATGCACGAGACTTCCGAGAAATCAAGTAGTCCCCTCCTTGGTCCCCTGGTTTCTACTTACCCAGTAACACTGGCATCAGGATGAGTTTCAGTGGGTAAAACATGCTGCTCGCCAATTTTTCAATCTTTAGATAAAAGAAAACAAAAATCAGAAAACCGCTGTCAAGAGAAGTTTGTTAATTTAGCAAACCCACAGTCAGTGCCTCTGTGGGCCCAGCCTCTGTCTGAGGCTCTGGGATGCAGCCCCGAACAAAAAGGGCAGGGTCCCCGCTCACGTGCAGTTTGTAAGTGGGGGGGAGATGGAGGGGGAACAAAAGAGGCAAATGAATGAACGAGAAAGTAGCAGATGCTGGAATCTGCTTTGATGAAACAAAACAGAGCGGTGTTTGCAGAGTCGCTTGGGGGCCGCTTTAGACTTGGCTGTAAGGGAAGATTAGATGAAAGTGGCTTTTCGAGAGAAAAAAAGCAACAAATTTCAGGATATTCTTGAGGCGACAACCCTAGCCATCCTACAACCTCAGGTTTCACACAAGCAAGAGATTACAGGAGACTCAGTGTGAAAGTTTTGCTTATCTATCCAAATAAATTAAAATTGTTACTTTCATTTTTTTAAAGATGTTATTTATTCATTTGACAGAGAAAGAGTGAGAGTGAGTGAGCACAAGCAGGGAGGAGGGAGAGGGAGAAGCAGACTCCCCACTGAGCACGGAGCCCCACGTGGGGCTCGATTCCAGCACCCTGGGATCATGACTCGAGCCAAAGGCAGATGCTTAATGGTCTGAGTCACCCAGGTGCCCCCAAAATTGCTACGTTTAAACATACAGAGAATGTTCAGGACATGTGGGAAAGGAGCTACACAAAGGAGGAGAAAAGTTTCAATCTAGTCAAGGCACTCACCAAGGTCTGTGGCAGAAAGAAGCTGCATGAAATGTCCATGTTGAGATTTTGGGGGGGTGTGTCCTTTTATCCCCACTTTTTTTTTTTTTAAGAGAGGGAGAGAGTCAGGGGTGGGGGGCAAAGGGAGAGGGAGAGAGAGAATCTTAAGCAGGCTCCACACCCAGTACAGAGCCTGATGTGGGGCTCAATCCCAGAACCCTCGGATCATGACTTGAGCCGAAACCAAGAGTCAGATGCTTAACCGACTGAGCCACCAGGCGCCCCTGGCCCACATTTTTCCTAATGAAACAGAAGAAGACCAACTCCAAGGAGTTACAATCCAACCAGCCTTGGGTTCCTACCAACTACAGTGCCTGGTCTCAGTCATGACCTGCACCCCAAACAACCTGCCACTGAAGGAACTCTACCTAGAACCTTCTAGGAGGAAAGGTCTCTTTTGTGCAGTATCATCACAGCACCCTACCCAGCTCTGCTGGGAAGTCTAGCACATAGATGGCCATTTTAACTTGTTAAAAATGATCACCTAAGAGAGTCCTTACCTGAGTTCTAACCAACAAAATCCTCCATCTGGAAAATCAGGATCAAATTGTTCAAGGAAGTCCTACCCTAGGTCCCACTTATGCAGATAAGTCAGTTGGCCTTGCTCAACCTCAGTTCCCTTACCTATAACATGGGATCATAATGCAAGGATCAAATATGATAATATAGGTAACAATGCTTTGAAAAGTAAAAATCATTATCACATAAGATCCTATTTTTCATAACCTAAAACCAGGTGGGAAAAAGAATTTGTCGTGTTAGGGGCACCTGGGTGGCTCAGTGGGTTAAAGCCCCTGCCTTCGGCTCAGGTCATGATCTCAGGGTCCTGGGATGGAGGCCCATATCAGGCTCCCTGCTTGGCAAGGAGCCTGCTTCCTCCTCTCTCTATGCCTGTCTCTCAGCCAAACTGTGATCTCTCTCTCTGTCAAATAAATAAATAAAATCTTTAAAAAAAAAAAAAAAGAACTTGTCGTGTTAGAAGAGATTTGGATTCTGAACATCTACCTTTAGGTAGAATGGCAAATGATGAATCAGAATGAACTGGAAACTCTCAAGTTTCAATTTTTGAATCCCATCACAATGTAGGTAATAATTAACACTGACTCAGATATACCAAAAGTCACATTAAGTTTCCCCAAACATAAATAAGTACATCTGATGAAAACGAAGATCTCTCTCAAGATATCCGCAGTCCTCTTCTGGCCCTGACGCCCGTCCCACCCCCCACACACATGGGTGAGCATGATGAAGAACTTCCTTTATAGTATGTCGTGGTGCTAATCTATCATATCTGGGACTTCTGAGATCCCTGCACATTCTGGGTGCGTTCTTCTTCAGGGAGTTGGTTGTGCTCCCCTCTCTGTCCAGCAAATAGGTCTTATACCTCTCCCAGAGCAGTGCATCATCTGCTTGAAGGAGTAACAACTGACTTACAGGTGTAACACCAAACCCCAGTAAGTCTAGAGTCTCAAGAAGGACCGTATGTTCCCATTTACGAGTGTCCCAGGCCTGCGTCACTGCACCAGTAGTGCCTGGCATAGGCTGGCAATGTGACCATCACATTGAAATCGACTTAGATATCCTGCAACCAGGCCACTCTATTCTAAGAGGACCCCTGTGATCCCCAAGAGAGTCAACCTAGTCACCAAACTCAAGTCATTCAGAGCCACACTCAACCCTTTGTAAACAAATTTTAAGAAATGTGCAAACAACCTAATGAACAGAAGATACCATTTTTGGTTCAAGGTACTCACATGCACCATTAGAACTCTCTGTAAATGAAGACAGAAGCAATGAATTCATGGAAAAAGCACTGAATTTCTAAAAAATTCTCCTCCTGGGTCAGACCTTCCATTAACTAATTTTTCTTTTTCTTTTTTTTTTAAAGATTTTATTTATTCATTTGACACAGAGAGAGAGATTACAAGTAGGCAGAGAGGCAGGCAGAAAGAGAGGAGAGAGGAGGAAGCAGGCTCCCTGCTGAGCAGAGAGCCCGATGTGGGCCTCGATCCCAGGACCCTGGGATCATGACCTGAGCCGAAGGCAGCGGCTTTAACCCACTGAGCCACCCAGGCGCCCCATTAACTAATTTTTCGATCTCACTCAATCTCCTTAACATTAAAGGACTGGACTTATTCTTCCCCCTAGTTAATATAGGAGCACATTAGAAATCAGTCATTGATAAGCAATCAATCACCGAGGGCGATGTGCCGGGAACAGCCTGAGCACCTTACACATTGACCCACTTGATCTTCCCAACCACCTTATTAGGCATCACAGATGGGGAAACTAAGGCACAGACTGGTGAAGTGACTTCCCTAATAATACATAGCAAGTGCCAGGGCCAGGATTTAAGCCCAGGCATTCTGGATCAGAACCTGTCCCCTCACGACGCAGTACCGTTCCTCATGTTTGGAAGCTATCCAGGTTTGAGGGCCCAACTTCCCTGAACTTCATTTATCCCAACAGGATGATTCTGCTCCCCTGACTGGATGCTCTTCCCACTGGCTTCCCCCAAGGAACTCCTGTGCAGCTTTCAGATTGCAAGCTAACCTGGTTTCCTTAGGGACCACTCTCCTGAGCCACACTCACCAGGTCAGATTCCTAGCCACAAGTTTAAATAGTTCTATTTAACTTTTCTTCAGGGCACTTGTCACAATTTCTGATTATTTGTGTGCCCGCTGTCCACCCTCACCTCCCAAGACTATAAGTTCCATGAAGCCAAGACCGGAGCCTATGTCCCTCTGCACGTCCAGGGCCAGCGTGGAGTGAGGCCCAGGGTGGGATCCAGGAACTGCTTGTCAAGAGAGAGACCAACACCTAACAGGGCCAAGGACACTTCAGTCAAGTTTTGATTTCCTTTAGTTGGCAAATATTCAGAAATTCCTATCGTGTGTGTGTGTGTGTGTGTGTGTGTGCGCGCGCGCACCAAATATATATGTCATGAATGCATATATCTGAACAATGAAATTTACATATAGAATATCTATATAAATGGATCTCCGTCTTTAGAAATCCAACCAAAGCATCAGATGCTCCCTAAGCACCTTGACTCCATTTAAATTCTCAGCTTCTCCCTGCTTCTTCTCCAGATCCTGACAGCTCCTCAGCAGATGTTCTTGAGACAATTCTGCACAGTAAAGCAGCTCATATGTTGGCCAAACATTTTGACCTGAGCTCATGGTGCTTTCACAATAGAACTCCTGGCAAATGTCTTCTATCACCCCCGGGGAGTTGTAACTATAAGGATCCCCTTTCCCATTATTAGCAGTGCAGAGGAATTGTTTCCCTTGGCACAAGGATGGCAGAAAAACACCTTCAGAAAAGAGACTCGTGGCTATGAGACTACCACACAGGATATGAAAATGACCTCCAAATATTACAATATCACAAGACAAAATAGGGAGAGGTGCTGTCTCTGAGAGCAGGCGTTTGCCTCCCAAAAGGACAACCAACCACTGAGCAGACAACTGCACAAGCTTCCCTTACATAGCCCTTACATAGCCCACCCTCCGCTCCCCTCCCCCCTCCCCCCTCCATGCTAAGTCCCCTCAGTGTACCCTCAGCTGCACACCTCCAGGCTCTCATTGTTTTTAGGTATATGAATCCATGTAAACACCCTAAGGTACGAAATTCTTGAAATGCATCCTCATTTCTCCTTCCAAGACCACTTATCCTACATTAGGCTGGGCAGTTACATGGCTCCTTGTAAGACAGTCTCAATGACATTGGTCAATCCTGTAACCAGAAGGGGGACTTTGTTTTTTGGGGGTTTTTTGTTGTTTTCTTTTTAAAGATTTTATTTATTTATTTGACAGACAGAGAGAGATCACAAGTAGGCAGAGAGGCAGGCAGAGAGAGAGGGGGAAGCAGGGGGAAGCTCCCTTGCTGAGCAGGGAGCCCGATGCGGGGCTCGATCCCAGGACCCTGAGATCATGACCTGAGCTGAAGGCAGAGGCTTTGACCCACTGAGCCACCCAGGCGCCACCAGAAGGGGGATTTTGGAGGTCATTAATGCTACTCCCTCCTCAGATGGGGTTACAACCAAACCACCCTACAATAGGCCTTCACGAGATCAGAGCTTTGCCAAGGGCAGACAAGTAAGGACACTAGTATTGCTTTCTTGAGAGGTTTAAGTTCCTCACTTCTTAAGGTTAAATATTGACTTGCCTAGCCGCATCTGAGTAATGCAATCAGTTGAGTCTGACTCTTGGTTTCAGATCAGGTCATGATCTCAGGGTTGCGAGATCAAGCCCCATATCTAGCTCGACACCCAGCTGGAGTCTGCTTGAGCTTCTTTCTCCTTCTCCTTCTGCCCCTCCTGCTAGTATGCACTCTCTAGTAAATAAATACATCTTAAAAAAATTTATTGGCCCGGGGCACCTGGAATGGAGCCCCGAATCGGGCTCCCTGCTTAGCAGGGAGCCTGCTTCCTCCTCTCTCTCTGCCTGCCTCTCTGCCTACTTGCGATCTCTCTGTCAAATAAATAAATAAATAAATAAATAAACTTAAAAAAAAAACAAAATATTGGCCTGTCTAGGATTGGGAGAAGGGAAACAGTGAGGGAGAAGTGCTGCCCTGAGCTGAAGGACAACCAGTCAGAAGGACGGCTAGTCAGGAGGACAGCTAGTCACTCACTGCTCTACCTAAAAAACACAAGCAACTTATAAGATCAAGTTCTACGACCACCATCATCACCTACTCTTTCATTAAGAGCAAACCTCTTACCCCACTTTTCTCTGGGGATCTTATCAGTAGTGATGCTACACTACCAAAAGAACACTGTACCTGCCAGCCTACCTTATGCCAGTCTCTTCCTGCAGAGGCTAAGAGCCCTGCAAATGTAGCCATCAAATTAAAACCCTCAGAACCAGCCTTCTTCTGAGAGGGAAAAGTTTGAATCACTCCTTAAGAAATGCAAAGCAACGGCTTACCCACGATGAGACGCACCCAGGGGAAGAAACACACTAGTTCTGCTACGGTGCAGTACCCAAGTCCGACTCCAGAGACTTCTGCCCGCACGGAAGGTCAGGCTCAGAACAAACCAAATTCATGCATTCTGGGGTAGCTACAGAGTTGCAAACAGGAACCTCTACAACAAGGTTCTCCTTTCTGTTATCTGGCCCATGGCCCAATTCTTTTTTTTTTTTTTTTTAGATTTTATTTTATTTATTTGATACACAGAGAGAGAGAGAGATCACAAGTAGGCAGAGAGGCAGGCAGAGAGAGAGAGGAGGAAGCAGGCTCCCTGCAGAGCAGAGAGCCCGATGCGGGCCTCAATCCCAGGACCCTGAGATCATGACCTGAGCCGAAAGCAGAGGCTTTAACCCACTGAGCCACCCAGGCACCCCCAATTCTTACTTATACCTTTGTTCTAAAAGGGAGTAATAAACTCAACTTACTGAGGAGAGCCTCAGATTCCAGACCAGGGCACTTGTCGTCTCCCCTTCTAGATTACAAGCTTTCTGAGGGTGGGGTCTCCAGAGGCATTGGGCAAACATTTTCCGAGAAAGAAATCAGCTGCGTGCAAACAAAATACAATAAATTTAAGATGAACGCAAAATGTTTTGTTGTGTTTAAAATACAGCAACCTCAAAATGAAGAAAATAAAAATACAGTGAACTCTCATTTTTTTCTCTGAACACAGAAGTGCAATATAGCCAGGCAATCACTCAATCCCTGCCTCCAAAGGTAGGCCTTCTCAGTTCTCCAACTTACCGTGTGACATCAGCATTTACAGAACACAGCTAGTGTGTTATCCCCAGAGAATCCCTTGGGCGATCTGGATAGATTTCATAGATAAGAACTCAAAGCTTCTTCACTTCAAGATATCTTCTGCTTGTAAGTTGCCCCTTCAAAGTAAGTGTTCTCTGTACACTCCTTCAACCTTAGCTTGACCAACACGTGGCCATGTTTTTTTGGAACTTGTCCCATATCATTCAAAAAGTTGTTGAAGGGGTACCTGGGTGCCTGTCAGTTAATTATCTGCCTTCAGCTCAGGTCATGATCTCGGGGTCCTGGGATCCAGCCCCCTATCGAGCTCCCTGCTCAGCGGGGAGCCTGCATCTCCCTCTTGCTCTGCCACTCTCCCCACCCCACTCCTGCTCTCTGTCTCTCAAAAAAATAAATTAAATATTTAAAAAATAATAAAAAGAAAAGTTGTTGAATACTTGCACCATCAAGAACTATGCTACATGGTTGCATGGTAAGCCAGCAGCGCACATAAATACTGCCACCATGGCCTATTTCAAGCTTGCAAAATTCCTAAAAATTGAACCATCAGCTCTTGCTGTGTGAGCCGGCTCCTGCAGACCACTGAATCTATGCGGGTTGTTGCAGGGGTACAGCTTACAGACGAATGGCTGCTTGCTGCTGGAAACCACAACCTCCTCCCCTTGCATCTGACAGCTCTCATTTTATATGTAGACACACACCAAAAAGTAGCCAGAAAGTGCAAAGCAGTTTATTAATTGTGATGTGGTAAAGATCTCAAGAGTCACGATGTCTGTGCACATGGCCCAACAGTGCACACACGCCTACAAAAAAACAAAAACAAAAAACCACAGTGAAATGCAGCTGTTAACAGTGCAGCAGTCCAACACGGGGGTCAAAGGAACGGAGCTGCCCCATCTGGCAGCGAAGTTTCCAGTAGCCCAATTAAATGACCGTCTTGGTCTGCTCCCCACGGGTCTTCTTACGGCACCCATCTGGAACCATAACGGAGTGACACAAGAGATCAGTCAGAGTCAAGATTTGGCCTCCAACAACTTTTTCACACAGGGACATACAACATTCCCTCCTGAAGCACCAGCGCACAGTTTGGGAGCTGCAGAGAACTAAGACATTCTCCAAGAAGCCTGGGGTAACAGGCCACATGGGAAACACAAACCATTTTATAAATTCACATTTGGTAGCAGAATTAAGAGCTCAATGCACAAAACGTACAAGGTAATGTAACCACGAGTAAAGCCTTCAGCAGCCAAAGAAAAATTCTGAAAGGCTTTTCACTCCGTCTGAAGCTTTCAGAATTAGATTTCCTTTCTAGACAAGGCTGGTCTTCAGAGTGTGCTCTGTATCCAGAGCAGCAAAAAGAAAAAGAGAGAGAACAGCACCTGAGAAGATATTTAAAACGTTAAACAACAACAACAACAAAATAAAACCTTTATCTTTTTTCCATCCTTAAAAAAGGCAGGTATCCAAACACTGCTTTTTGCTTCTTTGGGGGAGGGAGAGAAAGAAAGAAGGAAAGAAAGAAAAGAAAGAAGGAAAGGAAAGGAAAGGAAAGGAAAGGAAAGGAAAGGAAGGAAGAAAGAAAGAAAGAGGGGGGAGGGAAGCGGAGGAGAGAAGGAGAGGGGAGGGAGAGGGGAGGGAGAGGGGAGGGGAGGAAAAAAGACTGTAAGGCTGTAAGCCAGACTCAGGATGAGAGATGAGCAAGGACACTGACAGCAGCCTTATGATTGATGTGACCTTTTAAAGCATGGAGCAGACTAAATAATCAGCTTACTCTCTTCCCATGAAGGATGATACTGTTCAGTCACTTAAGAAGAAAGGGACTTGTTCAAATCATGATCGAGGCTACAAGTAAGTCTCCACACAGCACCATCTACCTGAAGGGACAAACATACTACCCTGGATGAATCCTCATAACATGCCTGAAGGGAAATTACAAGAAAACCCAGATAAAACCAGTTCCTCAATTCATGAAATGCGGTTTTAGCTGGGTTCCTGTAGCATCATCTTTTTCTGAGACATGAGGACCCACAAGAAGTCTGCCTCACAATTAGATCTCTATCTTCAAATCTCCTAGAGCCCAACGTATTTACTCTCGTTTCTCAAACACATTTTCCCCTCTCTGCTGAGGTGTCAGACTGTCTCACTAGACTGGCCCCAGACAAGCCCAAGTAGCTCAAGACTCTGAGGCTTAACCCCTGGAAATAAACAGTCAATGCGCCTTTTCCTCTTCCACTTCCTTACGGGACCAGGCGAAAAGCGTAATTTCTGATTAACTAACCAGACTCTCTAATGTACAGACTAGATTGACAAAAGAGGCCAGGCCAAACCAATGTCATATTTTTAAGTCTTTACTGATGACTTCCAGAACTAATAACCCAAATTTTAAAAAATAAATCCTGGGGAAGTGATTTTTTGTATAATGTATATGGTGTATTATGCTATAATATGGAAACCACCTGAGCCACCTAGTGAAGAATCATGGACTCTCCTGTTGAAAAAACAACAATGGGAGGAGGGGGTAATTTTTGTCTCTCATAATTGAGAAGTAAACTCGGTCACTGTTTTACAGAGGACTACCTTCTGGACATTTCACGCATATTTAATGGCTTATAGAAAATCCCACGTAAATTAAAACTTGAAATCGCTTGCTGCGGGAAAATGGAGGAAGTTGATATAAGGTATCAGAGAACAGAAACGAGAAGTAAACATTATGTACCACCTCACTTCCTTATGCAAAAACCGTTTGTAAATACCTTAGCTCACTCATATTTGGCGCATTTTAGAACACAAAAAAAATTTCTGAAGAATGACTCAGGTCAAAAAGATTATTTCCTATAAATAAAAGCCTCATTAAAGCCAATCCAACATTTGAACTCCTGAATGGCATTTGTTAAAAAAGAATATTTCCTTGCAAACAACTGAGAAAATATTCTCTACATTCCCTGCTAAAAACCTTTCAAAGAGTTTTTCTTGTCTCTGCTCTGGGACATCAAAAAGGAAACCACTGATCAGTCAGCTATAAGTAAAGTAACAAACTGCACCGAGCAAGACAAAAGAAAGGGATCCCTTTAGGTCACCATTCCCTTCCTTAATTGTAAATTGATGACACTTTAATACTTTAAAAACCCAGTCAAAGCAAACCATGGACTCCCAGCCCTGCCAGCTCCATGGAAATTAGGGTTCCAAGTCACCCAAATACAACTGATGGTGTCATGAAACCAAGGAGAATATGCTCTTTGCTGATTCACAGCTGAAAACATTCAGGGAGCAAAGAACAAAGGACACTTATCCCCAACAAACATTTCATGTGGTAGCACATCAGGAAGCTACGAGCTCCATTTCATTTTTTAAAGATATTTTGGCATCCACGGTGTGGCCAACATTTAGGATTCCCCTGAAGCAACGGGAAGAAAACATGTAATACATTCAAGAACACAGGGGAAATGAAAGTAGCTTTCTATTCAGGAAGAACGCCTTCATTCAACTAGAGCATAAGTCATTGAAAGGGGTAGTTATGAGTTTCTTCGCAGAGTTCTTAAACAGTTTATAAATATAAAAAGGACGTTTCCTCAATAAATAAATGGTTCCTGAAGTCTCTCCTGATGCCTTCCAGAATCCTCCAGCACTGCCATCCAAGCCAGCTCCGCTTCTCTGAGAGGCTTCAGCTGCGAGTGGGACGGGACATTTTCTGCTGGCAGGTGACTCTTCTTGTGTCATGAGGACTGTCATCAGTATGTCTCTTCGTAGTCTGAGTCCTGGAGGGAAAGAACAGCAGTTGTGGTGTGGATACGTGGCCACTGTCGGAGTTGAGACGGAGACGTCGTGCCAGGACCCCTTGACGGGTCTCAGCACGGGTGACGTTAACAGTGAAACGGCACCGGCTCAGCGCACCTGCGTTTCCATGAAGCCTCTCAAGGCCCCTCGATGTATCTGCTGTCTTTGGACTAGTTTCTGCTTTGAAACCCTAACACTTCCCTTTTCCATGGTGGGTATTTTTTAAAACCTCAACACACAAGAAAAGGCAGCTGCCTGCAGCAGAACATGAGGACTGAAGCCAGGAGTCCGGGTTTCTCGGCTTCTCTCAGTTCCAACGCCAGCTCCACCCCTTGCTGGCTGCGTGACCTTGAGCAAAGTTATTAAACATCTCTAGGCCTCAGTTTCCTTGTCTGTAAAATGGGGGGGCGGGTAATAAAGATACGGACATGTCACAGAAAGGCGACGAGAACTGAATGAGACAGTGTATGGAAATCACTTCGCATTGTGCTAGCACAGGGTAAACGCTCATCAAGATCAGCTACTGTTACCCTTATTCTTATTTTTACTGTTTAAACTTGTATTCGTTACTTCTCACTTCAAGTGGCCCATTAGGACTACCTGGCACACCACATCTCTCTGGCCCATCGTTCTCTTATTCCCCCAGATGACTGTTCCATACCTTCCCCTCTATCCTCAAACCTCCAGCACCTCCTCCTCACTTGGTTCTCGGTGGATGACCTTGCTTTCTCCCGACACTGGGAACAGAGTGGCCAGCGGGGAACCTCCGGGAGCTCCCGTCACCATACGCACGTACTCACCTGCATCTGGACCCATCCGCGTGGCCTTCCTTACTCTTCTTACACATACTCTCTCCCTGCCTTTCTCTACGGTCAACGTCCTCGTTCTGTATCACAACCTAGAGCTGCTCCAGCCCCCTCCCCTCTCCCTCCTGCCGCATCATTTTTTCCTTTTCTACTGATTCATTCCCATCAGCATACAAATGTGCTGTAATTTCTCCCATCTTAAACAGAAAGTAACTCTTGACACACATCTCCCTCCGACCTATCAGCCTGTTTCTCTGCATCTCTTCAGGGCAAAACTCCTTGCGAGAGCTGCTTACACCCACTGTCACCACTATCTCTCTTTGCATTCCTTCTCAACCTTACCCCCACTGGGCCTTTTTCCCCTCTCTTCTCCTGAAGCTGCTCTGGCCAAGGTTACCAATGACCTCCACATCACCAGATCAGCCAACAATCAATTCTCAGTCCTCGTCTTACTTGACGTGTCTCGGCAGCAAGTGACACAGTTAATCACCGTCTTTACCTTGAAACACATTCCTCACTCGGTTCCCAGGATAGCACACCTTCCTGGCTTTCTCCTACCTCACTGGATGTTCCTTCTCAGCCTCCTTTACCAATTCCCCTTCCTCTTCCCAATTTATCAGCCTTGGAGAGTTCCAGGGCTCTGGTCTACATCTACTCTACCTATTGTATCTAGTCCACCAGTTGCTCAAGTTAAGAACCGTGGAATCACCTCTGATTCTTCTCGTTCTTTCACAGATACATGAAACCCATCCGTAAATCCTTCTGGCTTTACCTTCAAACTATAAAGAGAATACAACCACTTCCTACCACCCTGGTTCAAACCAGTACCGTCTTCTCTCACCTGCATTATTGCTGGTCTCCTAATTGGACTCGCTGACTGTCATGGTCCCTTGACCATGGAACCACCTATTCTCAACACAGGAGCCAGAGTGAACCTCTGGGAATACATAGTGCTTCTCTTCTCAAAAACCCCCAGTACATCCCATTTCATTAAGAATAAAAGCCCAGTTCATTCCATTCACTTATTATGTTTATAAGACATGGTACTGTCTCTCTGATATCAACAAATGCTATTCTTTACCTTGCTCTTTTCATTCCTGCCACACTGGGGGTCTTGCTGTCCCAGGAACGTGCCAGTCATGGCCTCTCCACAAAGTCACTGCACCTACCATTCCTCTGTCCAGAATGTTTCTCCACAACAGCTATGTGGCTCCCTATCTACTTCTTTTAGGTGTTTGCTCAAATATCATTTCAGTGAGGTATATAATATCATACCCCCTATCCAGCCATCCCATTTTCTTTCCCTATTTTGTTTTTCTCTACTGCATTAAGTACCCTCTGGTATACTCCATGTTTTGCTTATTTTTAAAAGATTTAGTTAGTTATTGTTTGTACCCGCAATTTAAGAGAAAGTGAAATTTCAGTTGTGTCTTGAAGAATGAGAGTTTTTTTTTTTTAAGATTTTATTTATTTATTTGACACAGAGAGAGATCAGATCACAAGTACAATTTAAGAGAAAGTGAAATTTCAGTTGTGTCTTGAAGAATGAGAGTTTTTTTTTTTTTAAGATTTTATTTATTTATTTGACACAGAGAGAGATCAGATCACAAGTAGGCAGAGAGGCAGGCAGAGAGAGAGGAGGAAGCAGGCTCCCCACTGAGCAGGGAGCCTGATACGGGCCTCGATCCCAGGACGCTGAGATCGTGACCTGAGCCGAAGGCAGAGGCTTTAACCCACTGAGCCACCCAGGCGCCCGAATGAGAGTTTTCTATGCATGGAAAAGAATGTTAAGTTATCTGAGGGCAGAGATTTCTGTCAGTATTGTTCACTTGTGTTTCCTAAGTACCCAAAATTATATCTGGCACATATCAGATGCTCAATAAATAACTGCTGAATGAATTAATATCTGAAATATGGATGATGATAATCATGGACACTAACTTATTTTGTGTTATCAGAGTATTCAGACCCTGAAGGGTTATTGTTAGATCCTCTTCAACCTTCCTCCCATCTGAGCTATTACAGCTATTACACTCCAGTTTGCCAGAGAGAAACAAAGAACACTGCAGTGAACAGTTGGGCTACAGTCATCTGGCCAAGTGCTGAGCTTGGCAGTGAGTACAAAGAGAACTCAAGTTTAAACCCTGCAATGACAGGTATGGTTCATATTATATCATAAGTTGCTTTTGACCTGTTTCCAACTGCACCACATCAGAGTCTCTCCTCCTAGGACGCTGGGACAGCCACACAAGCCTACCAATCACAGCAAGAGCTTAAAAAATGGAGGGATGACTGCCTTTTGAAATTTAAATCAACAGGCCTTTCTACATGGGTATTTCTGATTTTTCTTTCTTTTTCTTTTCCTTCCTTTCTTTTTTTTTTTTTTTTTCCTTAAGTAGGCTCCACACCCAGCACGGAGCCCGACACATGGCTTGAGCACACAACCCTGAGATCAAGACCTGAGCTGAGATCTAGAGTCAGACGCTTAATTAACTGAGCCACCCAGGCACCCCCCCAACATCGGTATTTCTCACTGATAAAGCCATAAGTCACCTAAAAGGTTATATCACTCTAATACCCTGGAGGGGAAAAGAACCAAAACAAAACAAAAACTGAGGCATAGCAGGAAAGTTCAATTCAGGACTCTGAGTCCAGCCAGCCAAAGTTTCCTAGCCTGACCCTGATGGCATAGGCCCCTCCCTCTTTCAGGGTGCTCTCTGTCAGTAGGCTGTGACTTCCCTAACCTCCCCTAACCTAAAGACACCACTCTATGCCCATGAGACAGAAACCAAAGTAATGGTTAGAATCGGCCCCCTGAGACCAAAATGCTTTGGGGGAGGACCTTGGTTCATACCTTGCTCTGGACCTTACCCACATATCCTCTGCTGCCTCCTAGGGCAAAGGATTCCCTTAAGTAAGCAGGAAAGTGGAGCATGAACAGTGAACAGAGAAATGGCATGGGCTTACCAGGCATTCAGCACAACGCACACAAAGCCTCGCCACGCAGTCATCCCCCTCCTCTTGGTCTGTGCTGGAGAAAAAGGAAAGCAAATCGGAACAATTACTGTCCTCCATATAGTAGAGCACGTTAAGAGCACAGCTGTCCAGGTCGGACAGGTCTGGCCACTCACTGGAAGGGTGAGTAGGCAGGTTACTTATGCGCTGGGATAAAAAAAATAACCACATGTAAACCACGTACCACAGTGTCTGACACATAGCAAGTGCCCAGTAAGTAGGAGCTGGACCCAATCATTCACTTAGAAATGTACTAAGCACCAACCACGTCTGAGCCACTTTGCTTGGCTGGGGACCAAGACATAAAGAAAACACTACCCCTTGAAGAGCTCACAGCCTCTTGGGTGTGAGAAACCTGTTGCAACCTAACAAGTACATTATGACACAATGTAATAAAATGTTTTAATAAGCTTAAGGTCAAAGAGGAGGGAGTGACTTGTTCTCCTGGAAGGACTCAGGGAGACTCCAGAGATGGGACATTTCAGCTGGGTCTTGGGAGGATCGGGAAGAGTTTTCCAGGCAAACAAGGGAGGGAAGGAGAGGAGGCCAAGTGAGAGAAAAGTATGTGGGGAAAAAAAGAAAAAAGACCTGAGTGAGTGCAGCTTACTTAGAAAAAAAAATAAGCCGTGTACCTGGCCCGTGGAGTGAACAAGATGAAATGTCAGGGAACAAGGGGCCTGAAGGTTGGAGCACAAGGAATCTTGTTAGATCGTGCTTAGAAATAGACATCTTGGTATTTCTACTGAAAGCTCTTTACCATTTTGGGGGGCTATAGATTCGTGTAAAGGGCACTCTCTCCCATGAAATAAACACGCATGCACAAATACACATGTGCACACATGCAAAGAAAAAGAAAATTTTAGACCTTCCCCAGGGAAGACTTCCTCCCAAGACTAAAAACCTCAGATAAAGACAATGGAAAATCCAAGTGGATTTTATGCAGACTTGTCACCTGTTTTTAGTAGACTTATTCCCAGGGAAAACACTGGATCATGCCTGCTCCCTGGCAACATGACGTTTTGTAAATGCCTTTGATAATCACAAGCCAACTAGCCCTCCAAGCATCTGCTGACCAAGAACACATCTTGCTTATTTAAACTGGCTTCACTGTCCAAGACTATCCTTAAAGCCTTCCTCATTGCTTAGGCATTTTCTATCGGGACACATCAGATTGGTGCCAAAACAAGAAGGGAAAAATAACTGACTTGTTGGAATTGCCTGTTGATTTTGAAGGAATGTGATACTCACTCCAGAATGTTTATTTATTTTATTTATTTAGAGAGGGGGAGAAAAAGAGACAGGACGAGGAGAGGGAGAGAGAGAATCTTAAGCAGACTTCACACCCAGCACGGAGCCTGATGCGGGGGTTGATCTCACAATCCTGAGATCATGAGCTGAGCCAAAGTCAAAAGTCAGATGCTGAATGGACTGAGCCAGGCAGGGATTCCACCACTTCAGAATTTATATGCAGAACCACAGCATAGTACAATCTGATTTTCAAAGCAGAGACCAGGACCCTACATTCACCCCTCCATCTCTCTCTCCATATTAATACCCACTAGTTTCACTTCCAACCTTCCTTCTAGTACTCCTCAGCAGAACTAAACTTGGCCTGGGAAGAAGGAAAGGGGTGGACTCAGGGCTCTGGGGGCTATCCACAAAGCAGGGCTCTAAAGAGGAAAGGGGTTAACTACTCCAGCTGAACTTACTCATCGGAAACCTCAATAGACGACTTCTTATAGCCAGACTTGCTCCTCTTCGTCAGCCCTGCGGACTTCCTCGCCATCCTCACCAGCAGCAGAACCACCACCACCGCTGAGGGCAGGAAGACAAGGATGGAGAGGAGGGCCACAGAGGACAGCATGGTGCCAAAACCTAGAGGAGGAAAAAGGGAAGGTGAGAGGGAAGGACGTGCAAAAGGGCCTCCTTGGACATGAGCTACATTTTACATTTTTTTTTACAAAGCTACATTTCTCTTGTATTTCTTCTGATTACAACAAGAATAAATTCATTGTAGAAGAGGTTACGAAAGTACAAAGAAGAACAAAAATGCACCCATAATCCTCCTACGTAGGATTAACATGTTGGTATCTACCCATTCGGTGTTCTTTCTAGGAGTATGTGGGTATGGGTCTGCAGACAGGGAGGAGAGTGCCTAGTTTTAGAAGTATGGATTGTATTTTACAGACTATTTCTAAACTCCTTTTTTGTGTAATAGATGATAAATTTTTCCCACCTCATTAAAAATTCCTTCCAAGTGTTACTTTACCATGGCTGCACAGTATCCTACCACACTGAGTAATTTACTGAACTAATCCTAAAACCCTGGACACTCAAGTTATTTCTAATTCCTTGAATCTACATATTACATCATGATGATCATCCTTGTACATAAATCCTCATATTTACCTCTCTCTAAGATAAAATTTAAAATGGGATTCCTGGATCAAAGGGCATACACCTTTAAGGCATCAGAGTCATGTGACCAAACTGTCTTCCAAAAAAACTATACTAGTTCCACTCAGCCTGCAGCATGAATGTGCCTGTATCTTTGAAACCTTGAATTACCATCTTAAAAAAAGAAAGAGAGGAAGAAGGGAAAGGAGAAAGGGAGAGGGAGAAAAAGAGAGACAGACAGACAGACTTGAGAAAGACCTGGGAGATGATAAGGCATCTATCAGGAACCATAATGCAGTTCTGTATCTCTACATCTTTGGTTCAAATCCAACTGAGGATTAGAATGACCACTCAGTAGTCACCCGAGAATAATGTAGAAAAAGAAGGTCAGTTCTTAACCTACTTTCCCGTGCTTTCCTGATAAAAGGAAAATGCTGCCCTTGGCAACATAAAAGAAATGTGCTGCCTCCCATCATTAGAAGGGGCACCCTTTCAATACCCGAGAGAATGAACAGCCTCATAACTGAGGAACAGACTGCGGAAATCAAATGACTTCTATTTCACACAGATAAGAAGCCTCCATTTTCTTAGGGGTTTGTCATGCATCCCATAAGACCTCTGGTCACCTGAAGTTAAAATTAAAAACAGATAACTGGAAAACTATAATAACATTTGAATAACAACTTCAGTTTGCAAAATCAAGTTAAGAAATTCATCCTAGTAGACAATTCAGGATGGCAGACTGTTCCAGTACAGACTGGCTTACAAACACAGGCAGTTTTGCTTGTCCCAGACCTCTCCAGTAAGCAGCAGAGTGGTCACAGAGCTCCGCAGGAGAAGGTTGGTGGCAAATAGCTTACCCCGTTCTGTAACTGTTAGCTCTGTCACAGGAATATTATGGTGCACATCTGGGGGATTCTTCACAGCACAGCTGAATGTCCCATTGTCCTTGAGGGTAGGGTTGCTTATGCTTATAGATGCATCCCCTTTGTATACATCTCCAACCCAGGAAATTCGATCCCGAAAGGTACCTGCTGTGGTTGGGTACTGGAAGGACTGATAATGAAAAATCTAAGAAAGCAACACCATAACAAGGAAAAAAAAAAGTTAATTTGCAAAATGTAATGGAAATGTCAAGTTAAAAAGGTCCAAAATAAAATACAAATGCATAATGGGTTTTCTCAGTTGGGCTTTTTTTTTAATGTTTTGTTCACCTCCATCCTATAGGTTAAAAGACAAGTTAATACAACTTATCAGGAAAAGGCCTGACAAAAGAGTCCTGGAATCCTAGCTCTCAAAGATCTTCTAAATTCTCCCTGAAGTCCTAAAGCAGTAGACCTCAACCGGAGGCAACGGGGGCCTCCAGGAGACATCTGGCAGTATCAGGAGACAGTGTGGTTATCACAGCTGGGCAGAGTGCTACTGGCATCAAGCAAGGCAGAGGTCAGGGATACTGATAAAAATCCTACAGTGCATAGGATAGTCCCCCACAACAAAGAATTCTCCAGCTCAGAATGTCAACAATGCCAAAGCTGAGAAACCCTACTCTAAAGTAGCATCATATTATTTGTGTAGTCCTTTCTGGTTTGCCAATGATTCCCACAGGTTTACTCACTTGAGCCACATAACAACGCTGAACGATACATGGGGCAAGATTATTCCAAATTTACAGGAAGGGAAACAAAGCCAAAAACAAAGTGAGTTACTCAAAGGCACACAGGTAGTAAGTGGACAGGGGAAGCTTTTGCTTATTTTGAGAATAAACTTTTGTACTTTTGTAGGGACAATATAATCAAGCCTCTCTTAAGTTATCTATCCTGGCAATTAATAAAAACCCCAAGCCAAATGATGATCAGAACTCAATGAATGGATGTTGAATTAAAACGGTGCTACTTCAGATTGATGATCAGACACTTTGTCACCAAAAGCACCTCATTCCGTCTGGTGGGAGGCCAGACAGGGACTACAAGACAATATGACCTTTTCTCTCTTATACAAGGTTCAAGGCATTCCTCTTTCTTTGTTTACTTGGTACCTCCCCCATTTACAACCACTAAATGTAAGAGCAATTTTGAAGAGTAACTTCCCAGAGAAGATATTGAATCACTTCTCAGTTCCTTTGTTCATGCATTCATTCAACGAATAGTTATAGCACACCTACTATGTGCAAGGCACTGTGTTAAGCACAAGGATATAGTGAGAGCCAAACAGGCATAGACCCTGTTCTCACGGTTTTACAGTCTAATGGGAAAGACAGATATTAATAAATAATAACATGTGTAATGAGTGTTCCAAAGAGGGAGGTAAGGGGCGCCTGCCTGGCTCAGTCAGTGGAACCGTGACTCTTGATCTCAGGGTTGTGAGTTCGAGCCCCATGTTTGGTGTAGAGATTACATAAAAATAAAATTTTTAAACACACACACACACAAAGAGGGAGGTAAAGAATGACTACCACTGATTACCAGCATCTATATAAAAGGGTTTGAAACTCCTTACTGACAAAACAAGGCCTGCTATGTCTCTTCAAGATTAATCCAACCTGTAAATTCCGAGTTAAACTGGTGATACCCGAATTCTTGCCAACCAATTAGTCTGACAGAATCCTGACTGACTTGACAGTCCTTGACCTGGACTGCGACAATCACATAACGTGACTTGAAAGGTCCACTGATTTACGACTTGCGTGAGCTTGCTTTCTGACCAGCCTCAGAGAAAACAGCACCATATAGGAAGTGGTGTTTGCAATTAAGGTTTCTGACCCAAGAAGATCCCCCACTGCTTGCTCTGTCCTACTTTTGGCCAAGGAGGCAGAGCCAAATAAGGCCAGCTGTAGTTTTCTGACCACTCGAAATAAGTGAACTCTTTTAAATCTAAAGAAAAAGCAAGGGGCGCCTGGGTGGCTCAGTCAGTTATGCAGCTGCCTTTGGCTCAGGTCATGATCCCAGGGTCCTGTGATCGAGCCCCGCATCAGGCTCCTAGTTCAGCTGGGAGCCTGCTTCTCCCTCTCCCTCTGCTTGCTGTTCTGTCCACTTGTGCTCTCTCTGTATCTCTCTGTCAAGTAAATAAATAAAAATCTTACAGAAAGGAGGGCGCCTGGGTGGCTCAGTGGATTAAAGCCTCTGCTTTCAGCTCAGGTCATGATCTCAGCGTCCTGGGATCAAGGCCCGCATCAGGCTTTCTGCTCAGCAGGGAGCCTGCTTCCTCCTCTCCCTGTCTCTCTGCCTGCCTCTCTGCCTACTTGTAATTTCTCTCTCTCTGTGTCAAATAAATAAATAAAATCTTTAAAAAAAAAATCTTACAGAAAGGAAAGGAAAGAAAAAGAAAAAAAGCAAAAGAGACCACAAATACAGCCTAGCTGCCTTGGCTGGACCCCCCTACCTGGCACCTGGCTATGTGGCATTCACTCACGGGTCCTAAAACAAAACTCAAAGCTTAGATATTAAAATCAAAGAGAAAGTTCTCCAATGAAGAAAACAGGATAAAAGAATTAAGAATACTTGCAAAAATACAATCTTACATACAGCTACGACATTCACATTCTTGATAGCATCTCTCCTGAACTAAAGATATTACTGGAAGCATAAAGAGAAAGGGTTTTTTATAGCACTGCAATCTTCAATTAGACATCCACAAAGGGATCTGAACCATAAATGGGTTTTATATGTGTGTAAAGTACATTGCTTCGAATACTGCAAGACCATCTGTCACCAACAGCATCTGTCATCTACACGAAGTGCCACCATCTCCTTCAAAGGGAACCATATAAATCAATGCAGATGTTTATACACTAGGAGACGAGCCCAAGATAAATCCACAGAGTCCAGATATACCAACAGATAAACCCATTGAGACAACCTCATACCACAGGAAATGAGCACCGTTACGAGATAAGATGTCTAGGATTGGGACCTATAGAATTTTTCTATCCAACAGTCATGGAGGTACTCTTTTTGGTACCTTGAATCTGAAAACAAGCAATGAAAACACATAAAAGGAAACAATAAAGGGGAAACAAAATTAAACCACATTTCCTCTGAGTTTCTGACAATTTTTTTCCTATAGCTTATTTACAAGATTCTATGGAAAATCATGTGGAAAAATAAAAAGCCCTACATGACCAAATGAATGCCATATAGGGTAGAAGCTCTTCTTCTTCTACTTATATAGAAGCTCATGCTTGATTCTCAGATGCGAAGGCCTGAGGGATGCCTGGGACCTGGAATAAAAGGGTTCCAGAGCTGCTGACCACTGAAGACTCAAAGACATTTCCTTAGTAGGAAACACTCACTGATTCCGTTCGACTGCTACTGGGGGGTCGGTACGTCCAGTCTATGGTGAGTTTGTCAGTGACAGATGAAGTCGACTTGAAGGTGCATTTCAACTTGATCTTCTCTCCCACATAACCCCGGACATGGGCATCTGCTTTAATCTCCAAGGAAAGGACGATGTGAACACCTAATCAAAGCAAGCCCAAACATTTAAAAGGTATGCATTTGGGTGGGATAGATAAGATGCGAGGGAGCAATACAGAGATACTATCATTTTTCGGACTCTCAGAGTAATAAATGAGTATCTTCACAGGCAGGCCCAGAAGGCCAAGGAGCAGGTACCTGCATGAATCAAGGGTAGTATTTTTGTCATTTTATAATATTAAGTCACAGAATGGATCCTTGGGTAAAAATCTGAAACTTGATCACACCAGCATTTTTCCAAATACAGACTTGTGATTAAATGCAGTCCATAAAGTGGGTCTGCCCACAACAGCTAAAGGGCGATGCCGTGCACCCCCTGGGGTGACTCACTGACACCCCAGGAATCATAGCAGCTGCTGTGGTCTAAGGGACTTACCACCGACCACAGCCTGGCTGTAACCTGAAGCTACCACTTTCTCAACCACCAGCAAAATGAGAACAGGAAATAAGAAGAGGACACTTTTTCAAAGAATTTTAGAAAACTGCCCCCAGGTTCTATTTAGACGTGTTTTATCTTTTCCTCTCTTAAAGCTGGTTAATGAATCCTGCATCCATTAAAATTAAATCACAGGGGGGTGGGGGGGATGTAAATCATGGGAAGGAAAACAACAATTTAATGCATTCTAAAATGTAAAAATCAGGTATCATATTTAAATTCTCTAGAGATTTAACTCTTGCCAAAACAGGCTCATATATCCAATTTTGGCATTCCAGCTCCCCCCAAAAGAGCTCCCCCTTTCTTCCGACCAATCCCCTTTAAAAAAACAGAGTAGAAATTTATCTTCCACAAGGGAGCCATTTTTTAGGAATGTCACCAGGACTTTGTTTTTACTACCTTCTTCTCCACTGCAACAAGCCCTGATTCTTTCGACCGGTCAAAGGCACACAGAGCGGTGAGGATCCGGAGGATCACAAATCCACACACCATCCACACACCCGCGGTGCCCCTGGTTGAGGCAGCATGCAAATCCCAGCACTATGACTTGCTGGCTCTGTGGTCTTAGCAAGTTAGTTTACTCTTCAGTTTCTCACCCTGGTGAGAATGATAATAACAGCACTTACCTTAGAAGGTCAGTGTGAGGAATAAATGAGTTAGAACAGGTTTAACACTGGAAAGCCTGCCTACCCCAGAGTGAGTGCTCAGTGCACCTCTTCAGTTCTACCTACACTCTCTCAACCTTCCCCATCACAGACACAGTTATGAGTCATCAACACCTTTACCTCTGTCTGCTTTGAATCGTTTTTCTTGCTCCACTCAAGACAATCTAGTCTGTTCACATTCTTCTTAAAAGGAGGAGACCAAGACTGAGCTCACAACTCTAATAAGCATCTGACCCATCCCAAAGATGAGGCTTTACCTCTGTTTCCTCCAGAGCATTCACTCTGACTTTGCCATGCTAAACTTGTCGTTCCTTCTATGACTTAGCAAATGCTGATCCTCTGCCTGGAAAGCCTTCACCCCTCAGCCCCTACTCTCTCCCAAGCCTTCACTCCCAACCCACCACTCAAGATCCAGCTCTAAAAACTGGAAGCTGGAAATTGATGGAGAATCCACACTTTCCCCATACAATTTCTTATCCTAAAATTAAAGTACAGTCGAGAGATTTGAAAGCGTGGATTAAGAATTAGATAGACCTGGACTTGCATTCTAGCCCAGCTACTTTCTAGCTGTAAGATTTTAATCACGGTTACCTAACCTGTTCAAGTTTCAATTTCCTTACTCAGTAAATGGGAAGAATGACAAGACCTACTTCACTGGATCACTGTGGGGATCCAATAAGATGAAATAAGATAACACATAAAATACTTAGCACAGCATCTGAAAGAGAGCCTTTCAATAAATGTTAGCTGTTATTATTAAAATGAACACAACAAACCTTCAAAAACCTTCAACAATTCCTTCTTGAACTACAGAATAAAATCCATCTAGTGACAATCTGGTCCCAAACTTCTACCACTCCTCCCACCTACCCATCCCATCCCTTTCACCATGCCCAGAATGTCCGCCATTGCCCAAATTTACTCTGTCCTTTCATGTCACTGTGCCTCTCTCTGAATATGGCTTTGTCTGGAAGGTTCTTCCCATTTCTACCAATCCTGCCTGTTCCTACCATACTACATCCCCCAATGCTTACACACTTTCAAAACCCTGCTCAAATAGCAGCCCCCTCTGTGATACCTTCCCAAATTCCCTTGTACAATTCACTGCTCTTTCTTCACTGTTCCCATAACATTTAGTACATAATGCTAATCAAGCACATGTACTGTTGATTGCCCTCAATTTGTAAAGACTATTTCCCCTGTTACACACAAGCGCCTGGAGGGCAAAAACTCAGAGGGAAAGGAGCAGACAGAGACTGAGAGAAAGAGGTGGACAGGTCACCAAAAATTCTAGGATAGGAATAAAGCGTACTCATCAGCCACCCACTCTCCTCCTATCCCCTTTTTACAATATTTCCAACATTCTTATGTCCTCTCTACTCCTCTTTTTCCAGTGAACCCATTCAGGAAAAGCTCAGTCCTAGATGACCACTCCTAGACTGTGGCTGGTGTACACTGAAGGCAAAAAAGTCACACAAATGCACAGATAGTTACCATAAGAAATTCATGGAGTCCATCTATAGCTGAGCCCTTAATGAGGCAAGATGACCCTTTAACCAGCCTCGGTCAGCTCCTCTTTCTGATTCCTCCAACTCCTGCCATTCTCACTACCCTTTATGCAACCTCCAAATCCCTCATTCTCAGAAGAAAATGTCCCTTCTTACTTTTTCAAGAAATTTCAAGCTATACAAACTGCCCAGCCATTCACTCTCCTGTGTCTACACCCATCCATACTTCCGGTCTGAAAGGGTATGGTATCCCTTTTCCCAAGCATGGCAACCCCTTTGGTTCTGCCTTTAGATCCCTCCCCTTCGAGCTCTGCTTTCGCAGAAAAACCCTTTCTACTATGTTCAAACTCTTCCTTTCCAGAGGGGCTCTCTCCCTCTTCAGCCTCTAAACACAAAGAAGTCTCTCCCATCCTTAAAAACAAACAAATAACAATAAAACAAAATAATAATGATCTTTCCTTAACCCTGCAATACTATGTGTTACCAACTACTGCCCTCTCTTTCCTTTGTAAGCCAACTTTGTGAAAAGGCACTGCACACCTGGCATTTCCTTTCCTCCCTTCCCATTCACTTCTGGACCCCTATAGCACAATACACACTCTACTACTATTTCTGGTAAAGGGCATCATGGCATCATGTCTTAAAACTACAAAACCCAAGGATAAAAACTCCAGTAGGTACTTTTCTATCCTGATTTTACTGGATCTCTCTGATGCAGTGACTTCTTACCCTTCTCTTTTTCTATCCCAAGGCTTCCATGACAATACTCTTATTCATTCACTCATTCTTCAAACATAGTTACTGAGGATCTGTTTTGTGCCACCCTCTGAACCTGGAATTAAATGTGAGCAAAATAAATACACTCCCTACTTTGGAGCTTAAAATACAGCAAAAGTTCAACACATGAATCAAATAATCATAAAGGCAACTGTATAATTACAAAATCTGATAAGTACTATGAAGCAAAGACAAAGAGAGTGACTATAAGAACTTCACCAGTTACGGTAGAGGAGCAGGGAGTGGTTAATGAAAGCTTCCCTAAAAGAGTTAAATTTTGAGTTGAGGTCTGAAGGAAGGGTGACAAGGTGAGGAGAGGGAGAGCATTCCAGGCAGAGAATACAGCATATGCAAAGGTCCTGTGCCAGGAAGGAGCACAATCAGCCAAGGCACCAAAAGGAAGGCAGAATGGTTCCAACACAAAAAGCATGAGAGAAAGATGTGGTTAGGAGGTAAGCAGGAAGCAGATCATGCAGAACTTCAAAGACATGGGTCCATATGGATCCTTATTCTTAGAGTAATGGGAAGCCATGGAAAATACTTAATGTGGGACTGAGGCAGAAGAGACATGATGAAGTTTTCACTTTTAAAAGATCACTCTAGGGAAGACACTTAGGAGGAGTTGAGTAAATATAAGGAGAAAACTTAGAACGCTACTACAATAGTCAAATGAGAAATAAAGAAAGCTTGAACTAAGTTGGTGGTAGTGGACATGGAAAGAACTAAGAAGACAATACTTAGAGTAACATCATCAAGAATTGGAGGTAGATTGGATGTGGAACGTTAGGGAAACAGGTGTCAAGGATGACTCCCAGGTTTCTGATTTGGTGATACCAATTCACTGACATCGGAAAGACTAGAAAAGTACCAGACAGGGCAGGGAAGAATATGAGCTTGATTTTGGTTAAATTTAATGTGCCTTTGAGATAGCCAAGAGATAATGTCAATGGATAACTGGTGCAGGGCAAAGATCAGCAAACTATGGCCAGCAAGCCAAATCTAGCCTTCAATGTCTCTTTGTAAATAAACTTTTATTAGAACACAGTCATATTTATTCATTTATATATTGTCTATGGCTGCTTTTGTGCTACTCAAATAGAACTAAGTAGTTGCAACAGAGACCATATGGCCCCCAAAGCCTAAAATATTTACTCTCTAGCCTTTCACAAAAGTTTGCCAGCCCTGGTTTAGAGCAAAGAATATATGGGTTACGGTTATAAGTCAGGATCCCATTAATGTCCCTCCAGCTAACTCAGCACACTAATTATTACATACACATCATAAACATACAAACTCCATATGTGATTTAAGTTAACCCAAAGTATAAGTGTCAGAAAGTTTGCTTGGAAAATTATTTAATGCCTCTATGCCTTGCTGATGCTCCTCTCTATGTTGGAATTTTACTCATTCCCTACCTCTAAATCTAAAGATTTAACTTTGGTGGGGCGCCTGGGTGGCTCAGTGGGTTAAAGCCTCTGCCTTCGGCTCAGGTCATGATCTCAGGGTCCTGGGATCGAGCCCCGCATCAGGCTCCCTGCTCAGCAGAGAGCCTGCTTCTTCCTCTCTCTCTGCCTGCCTCTCTGCCTACTTGTGCTCTCTCTCTCTGTCAAATAAATAAATAAATAACCTTTAAAAAAATTTTTAAACAAATAAAAAATAAAAATAAAATAATAAAATAAAATATAATTATCTGTTGACTTGTATGTCTTATCCAATAACCCTGAAACTCCTCAAAACAGAAAGTAGCACATTGTGGATGTTCAGTCATATTAAACTGAACCAAACCAACATAGTTTCCTTTCTATGAAACAAAAATTATTGCAAAATAAGCATAAAAACTACAAATTCTGAGCAAAACTTGGTTACTGAATTATAATAAGTACACCACTAATAAATCTACCTACCAACCAACTTCTTAATATATTTAAATTCCATATTCATGAGCATGATTTTGTCACAAAGTTATCAATATGTAAAGTCATTTTGCTGAAATCTAAACACTGGATAAGTGGGTCTTAAATGTATAGAGAAAAGTAAGATCCATGGATGAACTAAACTAGTCTACATGTCAGGATGTTGGTTCCCCTTGGGAGAGAAAGGATAATGACTGGAAGGAAGTATAAGGAAGGCTTCTGGAATACCAGTAATATTCTATACTCTGATTTAGGTGCTGGTTACCCAAGTGTGTTCAGTTTCTAAAAATGCAATAAGCTATACAATTACAATATGTTCATTTTTCTCTATATATATTATACTGAAATTAAAAGTGTTTTTCAATCAACATGTGTAAAATAATTTGTCTACCCCACTCAAAAAATAAAATAAGAAATTACTAATCCACTGTTACATTCATTTAGAAATTTTCATCCTGTGGGTGACTGGGTGGCTCAGTTATTGAGCATCTGCCTTCAGTTCAGGTCATGATCCCAGGGTCCTGGGTTTGAGCCCTGCACCGGGTCCCCTGCTCAGTGCGAAAGCCTGCTTCTCCCTCTCCCACTCTCCCTGCTTGTGTTCCCTCTCTCACTGTATCTCTCTCTGTCAAATAAATAAATTAAAAAAAATTTTTTTTTCATCCTAGGCCTAATGTGCTTAGGGATATTTATCTTTTCTCCTGAGTAATAGCCAACAATAGAAATAATAATTTTTTAATAATAATAATAAATTTTTTTAATTTAGGAGGAAAACAAGAAAATCACATTTAAATATATGTAATTTTATAGACAGAAGGAATGAAAAAAAATATAACAAAATGAAACTCCCAGTTTTGTACACCTAATTTTCCAAAATACAAATCTGTCAGCATTTGGTTCATAAATGTGCACATTTAAATGGAGATAAGTATAAGAACCTATCTAATCTATTGTGTCTATGTACTATGTTATGACAACTGATTTAACAGGACCATGTTTATAACTTGGAGAATTCAAACAAGCTAATCGTTTAATGAGTGCTGTCTTTGAAGAGGAAAAGCAAATAAACACTGATATGAAACCAAAATCTATTGCCTAACGTTAAAAAAAATGGGTAAACCCTGACAACATGTTAAGTGAAAGAAACAAACCACAAAGAAACATATATCGTATGACCCCATTTATGTGAAATGTGCAGAATAAGCAAGTCATAGCCATAGAAAGTAGATTGGAGTCTGCCGGGAGCTGAAGGAAGGGAGAGATGGGGACTGACTGTTACTATGTATGGAGTTCTTCTTTGGTTTTTTTTTGTTTTTTTTTTTGTTTTTTTTTTAAGATTTTATTTATTTATTTCACAGAGGGAGAGAGATCACAAGGAGGCAGAGAGGCAGGCAGAGAGGGGGGGGGGAAGCAGGCTCCCCGCTGAGCAGGGAGCCCGATGCGGGCCTCGATCCCAGGACCCTGAGATCATGACCTGAGCCGAAAGCAGAGGCATTAACCCACTGAGCCACCCAGGCGCCCATGGAGTTCTTCTTTGGAATGATGAAAATATTCTAAAATTGACTATGGTGGTGATGCCACAAATTGTGAATATACTAAAAACCATCCAATTGTACCTTTTAAATGGCTAAGTTGTATGGCATGTGAACTCCATTTCAATAAAGCTGCTACTTTAAGACAAAAGATAAATCAAGTACACACGGGTAGTAAAATAAATTTTTAGGTTTGAATTACTTGGTCTGCTGTATTTGGTGGATGCTTTTCAATGTGAAATGACATCGAGTTTAAGAAACCACCCAACATTTCTAGAATTTTTTTTTCTCAATAGGACAATATTTAAATATTTGTGAAAAGGAGAGATAAAACTGGGATTATTTGGAGTGATAGTAGGTCAGCCTAAATATTATATTACAAAAGAATTTAGCTGAAAAACTGGACACTTGTGATGACAGAGTGCTGGGAGGGATCAGGGAGTGTGCTGGTAACGAGAATATTAGTCATTAAATAAGTAACTTCCTGGCCTTATCTGCTGAGATTTAGAACTGAAGTCTTTATGTCAAAGGCCCTCTTCAGAAATTCCAACTGACCCACCCCTGTGGGTAAGTTTATTTTATTAAGTTAACAATTCACTGATCCTAGCTCCATTAACATACAATTTCCTGAGAACACACACACACAAATCCATAATTGCGCCCTAAAGTGAAGGTAATTAGGCCGGGCTGAAATTTATGCAACTTGAAAACTGCACGAAAGCAAAATTCATCCAAATTCTAAGACTATGCCATAGCGTCAATACTGTACTTATGATATTAGTTAATAGGTTAAAATTTTAACAGAGCTGATATGCTCTTTCTTGTATTTAAAAATGTTGTTAGAATGCTACAGCAGGGCGCCTGGGTGGCTCAGTCGTTAAGCGTCTGCCTTCGGCTCAGGCCATGATCCCAGGGTCCTGGGATGGAGTCCTACATCGGGCTCCCTGCTCTAAGGGGAAGGCTGCTTCTCCCTCTCCCACTCCCCCTGCTTGTTTTTCCTCTCTCGCTGTCTCTCTCTGTCAAATAAAAAAAATAAAATCTCAAAATAAAATGCTACAGCAGTTGCTTTTTCCTCAACAAAATGCATCTCTACTGTAACGAAATCACAGCACATCCTTTCTGTGACTAATAAACATTTTACTTTCAAGGCCCTGATAACTACCTACAAAAAACCCAAGTACCAACAGTCATGATTTTCTTTCCCAAAATTACTGAGACAAACTCCTGAACGCTAGAACTGCCCCTGCCTAATCAGGACATACAGCCCACAAAACCACAGCAGAGACAACCGCTGGTAACTCATCACGCGATAGCACGGGGTGCCCACAAAGCCAGGGCCCTCCGTGGTTCGAATCACGTCGCGCCATCGCCCGAATACAACGCAGTCACGCAAGGTGGTCGAGCTCCCCCGGGCTCAGGAAAGCACTGACAGGCTGCCAACGGCCCTCAAGCGGGTGGTGAATACGAGACGAGGACGCGCTGCCCACACCGTCCCACTTCCTGCACGGCTAGAAGCGGTGTGGGGGCTTTCCTGAGACCCCCCCCACCGGAACCGGAAAACCGACCATCTTCCCTAAACCGCCCCCCCCCCGGCCGGAAGTTGGAGGACCCAACGGGCGCTCTCACCCTGGAAGAACAAGACGCCAAGCACCGGGAACAGAGCGCAGCCACGGCCTCCAGCCGCTCCGCTCTGCTGCATCCCGACAGCTCTCTGGATGCTTCCACACCTTGTTTACGGCTCCCGGTAACCACACAGGCGATACCGGAAGTGACGTCAGGGCGGGAGGCCGCGAGAACACTTAAAATGGCGATTCGGAGTTGCCATAGGAACGTGGCATCTTTCAGCCACACCCGAACCTGCTTTGAGCCGCGATTTTTAAAGTCTCGCGTTAAGAATCAGTTACTCTCTTTTGCTTGACAATGAAGTAAGCCACAGACTTTGGAAAAATTAGTTTATTTGTATGGAATTATGTAGTACTAAAGTCTTGATCCTCCGACTCTCTTCGGAAGTCATTTTTTACTCCCTACAGATTATTTAACCTATCTCGAAATAGGTTTCTATAAATTTAGAGTTAGAAGAGAACTAGGAGATTATACAGGATCAGTCAATAAATATGTATTAGGCCTTCGTGACAAATGTGTACCTCAAGTGTCTTTGGTTCGTGGTTTTTTTTTTTTTTTAAGATTTTATTTATTCATTTGACACAGAGAGAGAGATTACAAGTAGGCAGAGAGGCAGGCAGAGAGAGAGGAGAGAGGAGGAAGCAGGCTCCCCGCCGAGCAGAGAGCCCGATGTGGGCCTCGATCCCAGGACCCTGGGATCATGACCTGAGCTGAAGGCAGCGGCTCTAACCCACTGAGCCACCCAGGCGCCCTTGGTTCGTGTTTTGTGTTTAGCTATCACAGCATCCAGCTCAGTACCTACGTAAATTGGGTATATATTAAACTGATGTTCACAGTAGCAATGATGAAATGACTACAACATATAATAGAGGAGAAAAAGGAATTCTTTTGGTGGGAAAAGTGAGCAAGTAATGTTTTCACAGTGCTGGAAGTGAAATGAAGTAATGGTGTCCCATTCTAATAAAGAAGAGATGGGATGGTACCCTGCTCCAATCATTAGTCAACCTATCCTCTCGGAAACTGCTTGTATTTAATGAAAACAAGAGGGGAACAGAAGTATGCTTCAGCTTTGGGGGAAGTTTAATAAGCTTTCGTTTTTCAATTCCCATTCCATTACCAGACGTGAAAGCTAGTGATTTTCTCTATTAAGAAGGTAACGTAAGAGTACAGGAGAGATGATACCCTTCCTTCAAAAGAGCTCCCAAACTAAGTAGTTTGTTGTGTCCAATTCCCAGTTGTCCAAAGAAATGTGGAGTTCTGTGGGAATCCATATACATTTACCCAGTATAAACTAATTTTATCCATTACTGACTTCCAGGCTCCCTCTAAGAAAATTCCTCAGTGAAGATAAAATATATAACCATCAGTTTTTTGGTACTTGCTGTGTAAAATGTTTAGATTTGTATATAAGCAAATTATATAATTGATAATTCTTTATTACTAAAGGTTATTTACATGTGTTTAAGGCACAATAAAAAATAAATTACAATAAAAAAGTTATCCTTAGGAAGAAGACACTGAACAAAAGGGTCATATTAACCCCTGAATAATGTTTAGCCAAGACACAAGCTACAAGTTTTACTAGAAAAGACTCTCCATGAGTTTCTAAACACTTCTTCATTACACTTACAGAACATCATCCAGGCCATCTGTTTGAAAAAAAATATTGTTATTTTCAAAAGTTGAATTATGGAGAAAAATAGAAAATGTGAGTTAAAGGTAATATAAATGTTAAATCTAACTTTTAGTTTCAAAACTAAGTATTAAAGCTACTTTTTTAGTGTAAAAGACAAAATGAGACAGGTATGGAATGAATTCAGAATCCAAGTTCATATGTAAATTGTACCAATTATTTTAAAAATACTCAAAAAAAAATACCAAAGTTCAGCATCTTTAAATACAGGTAACATATTTGAAAATTCCAGTTTGTTAAAAGAAAGAACATCTTTGGCCCAGTTAGTAAAAACTGAAAATATTACACTATAAAGATGAGGGGGGAGGAAGCAACTAAACTTTCAGATATTTTGTACATTTGAATAAATGCTGCTACAGCTTAAGTTTGTAAAGACACTTGGAAGACTAAACACTTTAAAAAGCACTCTTCTTTCCACAGCCCACTTATAAAGTTTGCTTTCTCTACTAGTATAAAGGAAAAAACAAATAGAGTTGGTTTCATATTGTTAGTTTTGGTATTTCTTTCCCCCATACTAAATCTTCCCTCCCACAAAGTAAGGAAGTAAATTAAAGCAAAATAAAATAAGATAAAGAAAAGGAAAAATAAATAATCTCATCCAGTTCTCAGAGTGTTATATAACACTGTACAAAATTATTATCATTTAGGGTTGATTTTTTTCACCAGCCCTAAATTTTTACAGTCATAATTTACTATTTCAGAATCCTTCCATGTAACTGCTTAATGATTCCAGTCTGCAAGTGAGCATAGATTTTGCTCTGTTGTTATAAATAACTGAATAGTAGTAAGCTAAACAGTATTCACTGCTCATGAAAAACCTGCACTGTTGGTTATTTTTCACAACACAGAAAAAAGGTTAACAAGTGATTCATCCTGGGGTGGCATTTGTCAATCTACAAGCATTTATAAACTTTTCTAGGGCGCCTGGGTGGCTCAGTGGGTTAAAGCCTCTGCTTTCGGCTCAGGTCATGATCTCAGGGTCCTGGGATCGAGGCCCGCATCGGGCTCTCTGCTCGGCAGGGAGCCTGCTTCCTCCTCTCTCTCTGCCTCTCTGCCTACTTGTGATCTCTCTCTCTCTGTGTCAAATAAAGAAATAAAATCTTAAAAAAAAAAAAAAAACTTTTCTAGCTATTCTGTGATTTAAATTTGTGCTATTATAAAACTTGGATCAACAAAACAAAAACAAACATCATCTAGGATACTGAAAGAAATTCAGTAAAACAAGATGTATCCCATACTTAAGGACAGCCATAAAAAATCAAACTGTTGAATTTAAAATTTCCTGTTAATCAATCAAAAACAGCTGGGAGAATTAGCTCACTTTTAATTAAGAGTGAGATGGAAAGAGTAAACACATTAACTTTAGCAGCAAGAGTGGTACTCTAAAGAAACTAATATGTTAAAGGAAATGTCATGACAGGCAAGTTGGCTTTCATTTCATTTGATACCAATGTATGTGTATACAATTAATCATCCACAAGGAGTGTCTAAGAGCGAAAATGTAGCTTCTTAATATAAAAGGCTAATAATGAGCATTTGAAAAATATCTGCACTTTGAAATTAAATAAAGCCTTAGTAATAGGTTGTGTGTGAGTTTGTTGGTATCTGCTCAATAGGGCCCTATGCCAGCTCCAGAGAGATGTTGTTCCTCGAGTTGGTTATATACTGCAGAGCTGGTTGGAAGACAGGTCACAGCTGGAAAAGCCAAAGAAATCTTCCATTAACTTCAGGGTTCTTGTTCTTGGGAATCTTCAGCTTCCTGAAATACAAAAGTTTAAATGGATAATGCATTTGGGAAGAGTGCAGAGAGGTACCTGGAATTACGAATTACATATAAATTATTAGATATACTCTCCATTGTGAAGGAAAATTTTCTTAATGTATTTGTTCTCCTAATTCTTCTTTTAAAAGATGTTTCCTAATCCTCATTACATCGTTCTCAATGTCAGTGTCATTAAATCATAGCCTCTGCCTTGCATGGACATTTGGATGATCCATAGCTCACTCACACACATGCATGCCTTCTCTTTCTCTCTCTCTCTCCCCTTTTATTATATACAAAATCAAGCCCATAGAAAAGTAGAAAAGACAATGTATATAATTTACCCATCATCTAATTTTAAAGCATTTTTGCATTATTTGCCATATATTTGGTTTTTAATTTGTTATATATAAGCATATATAAATTTATATGTAATAAATGTATATTATATATAAATGTATATTTAAGATAGGGACATTTTCCTCTGTAACCATAATACCTTTATTATAACTAATAAAAATTAACAGTAATTCCCTAATATCCATATTCAAAATTTTCATATTCAAGACTCCCAGTTGTGCCCCCCCAATCTTACAACTAGTTTGTTCAAACTAGTATCCATCCAGTGAGGACATCCAGTCACATTGCATTTGATTCTGTTAGTTCCTTAAATTTCTTTTCATTTCCATCTTCATTTTCCATGACCCTGACCTGTTAGAGAATCTGCTTGGTTTTAAAAAGACAATAGTCCTCGGTAAAATGTCTCTCTGATACCAAATTCTTTTGGTTTACAATAGAATAATTTCTCTCCATATTTTGTTTTATAAATCCTTAAGGTCTTTCCCTGAAGCTTTAGGCGACAAAAATGGGATTCTTTTTTCAAATAATAATAGTGGACCTGCTTCAGAGAATAGAAAAATTTCTGGTCATATGAAAAATAAATCATCCTACCCTTTAAGCATAATAAACCTGAAAACTGGAAAAATAAGACTATACACTACTAAAATTAGATTCATAGTTCCAATAACTAGATGAATGGAGTTGAAATAATTCCAAGTAGTATAAAAGTTCTATCAAAATGTCAGATATATCTATTGAGTCATTCTCTTGATGCCACGATTGGTTTACAACAAAATAAAACAAGCAGATATTACTTCTTTCATTTAAAAAATATTTATTTACATGTTGAAAGTGAAATATTCTTGGTCGTGGTAAACATAACCACAAAGCCTCTAATAACCTTAAAATCCTCCCATCTTCAATGGCAGTAGGGTCTGACTGCCTCATCCTTTGCACAAAACACACTACAAAGAGGAAGCTGTCCATAACACTAATAGAAGACTTTTATCTCCCTGACCCGACTCCTCCAATTTCATGTAGAAAACACCTCTAACAGTCCTAAAATCTGGGAGATCCACATTAGAGATGGGCCAGACAAGAAAGCTCAGGAAAGAAATCAACTCATTTATGAGCCTCACCATCTTAGAATGTTAGTCCGTGTCTTCTAAATAAACTGAGACCTTTTTTTCTTGGTTGAGCTTTTCCTCTTCTTTTCTATAACAAAGAAGTAGAAACCAATGTCAGGTGAAAATGACAAGAACCAAAAGAGGCAAACCTTAGAAAGAAAGCTCCAGGCGATGTATTTTCTCCCATATTTTGGGAAGCATTACATGCATCTGGGAACAGATCCAAGCTTACAGAGAGCTACTCCACTAGTGCCGTCTATCTAATAATACACATGCCTCCACATGATCCTGGGTCTCTGAATTTCTACATGCTTCAGAATACTTTTAGATAGGAATACAATTTGGGAACCTAAAGCAGTTAAAGCAGACACCTTAGTTTATCATCAGTATCTGGCCTCAAATTCCATTCCTTATTCAGAAAAGAAAAAAGCATTGGGTTGACCTAGAAGCCACCTTTATTGCTTTGAACTCAATCCCTAATGTCAGAGTTGGGTTCATTGGGCTTCTTAAAATCAATTCTTTTTACTTCAGTAAATATTTCTTGAGGAAAAGAAACAAATGGTGCTGGGACAACCGAAAAACTGTTATTGCAAAAGAATGAATTTGGACTCCTACTTCAATCCACATACAAAAATTAACTCAAAATGGATCAACGATCTACTGTAAGAGTTAAAACTGTAAAGCTCTTAGGAGAAAACAGGCATAAATCTTCATGACCTTGGCTTAGGCAATGGTTTCTTAGATACGACACCAATAGCAGAAGCAACAAAAGACAAAAATTGATGATTTGGGCTTCATCAAAATTAAAAAGTTCTGTGCTTCAAAGGACCTGAAGAAGAAAGTGAAAAGGCAACCCACAAAAGACAAACCTAACTTGTAAATGGGTAAAATATTTGGATAGATAGATCTCCAAATAAGATATGCAGATAGCCAATACACATGGAAGAATGCTTAACATCATTAGTCATTAGGAAAATGCAAATCAAAACCTCAGTGAGATACCACTCCACACCCAGTAGGTGGCTATAATCAAAAGGTCAGACAACAAGTGTTGTCAAGGATATGGACCAAGTAGGAGCTCATATGTTGCTGATAGGAGTATACAATGGTGTAGCTCTTTTGGAAAACAATCTGGCAACTCCTCAAAAACATGCAGTAACCATATGTTCCAACAATTCTACTCCTAGGTATATACCCAGGAGAGTTGAAAACACATGTCTATGCAAAAGTTTATAAGTAAATGTTCATAGCAGCATTAGTTATATTGGCCAAAAAGTAGGGAATATCTAAACGTCCATCAATTGAATGGATAAACAAAATGTGGTAATGTACGTGCAATGGAATATTACACAGCCATAAAAAGGAATGAAATATTCCTACTACTATATGCTCTACATGGATGAACTTCGAAAATATTATACTAAGTCAAAGCAGCAGACATAAGAGGCCACACTGTGTGATTATCCATTTATATGAAATGTCCAGAATAGGTGTAGGAATGCTGGCCATATTGACTCCATCTTTGACCCACCATCTTAGAGTCTGCTTGCTGACCTCTTCAGGGCTACATGTTTTCTAGAGTAATGTATGAGATGTAATGTAAAAGATAAATGTGCAAACTCCACATTCACATTCCAAAACCAGAATGTCCAGGGAGCCTATTCTGGATTTCAACAGTCCCATTAAGATACTCTTGCGGATAACAGAGTTTTTTGCAGAGGCACAGGTGGTGCCAGAAAGTCTGTTAAACGTTAGAGATCAATCACGTGTATTCGAACACTCCCCCACACATCCCGCTCCTTTAAAACCAGCAAACTAGGGACACCTGGGTGGCTCGGTCGGTTAAGTGTCTGCCTTCAGCTCAGGTCGTGATCCCAGGGTCCCACTCTCCCTCTCCCTCCCTCTGCCTACTGCTCTGCCTACTTGTGCTCTTTCTCTGTCAAACAAACAAACAAATCAAACTACCAAACTAAAATGTGGGACTTCTGTGGAGACTAGCTGCCAGATAACTAGCTGTCTTTTTGATCCTCCCTGTCAGTAAGTCACTCAACATAAAACTGTATATTCTGTATGGAGTTGCCTGCTTCATTTTTGTTTCAAAGTGTCTTCTCAGTTTGGGGGGCACTCTACATTCTCCTCACCTTTGAACAATATGCAAATCCACAGAAAGATTAATAGCTGTTAGGAGCAGGTGGAGGGGACAATGGTGATGGCTAATGGGTATGAGTTTGTGGGGGGGATGAAAATTCTGGCATTAGTGGTGATGGTTGCACAACTTTGCGAATGTTAAAAAGGTGAATGTTGGGCGCCTGGGTGGCTCAGTGGGTTAAAGCCTCTGCCTTCAGCTCAGGTCATGGTCCCAGGGTCCTGGGATCGAGGCCCACATTGGGCTCCCTGCTCAGCGGGGAACCTGCTTCCTCCTCTCCCTGTCTCTCTGCCTGTCTCTCTGCCTGCCTCTCTGCCTGCCTCTCTGCCTACTTGTAATCTCTCTCTGTGTGTCAAACAAATAAATAAAATCTTTTTTTAAAAAAGGTGAATGTTTATGATAGGTAAATTTCACCTCAAAAACGTATTAATTTATTGAGCACGTTCTATCAGCATGGCTGACTTTCCTAGGCACTGATTTTGTGGCACCCTTGCTGACTGCCCAGCGGTCCTTACAAATGTACACTTTACATTAAAAGTAAGGAATATCCTAGAAAAGTTTTATGTAAGCAGATTCTGATAATATCAAATCCTCCATAATAAAGCCTATAATGAGGGCGCCTGGGTGGCTCAGTGGGTTAAAGCCTCTGCTTTCAGCTCAGGTCATGATCTCAGGGTCCTGGGATCGAGGCCTGCATGGGGCTCTCTGCTCAGCAGGGAGCCTGCTTCCTCCCCTCCCTGTCTCTCTGCCTACTTGTAATCTCTCTCTCTCTGTCAAATAAATAAATAAAATCTTAAAAAAAAATAAAAATAAAGCCTATAATGAAATCCTCTATAAAACTAAGAAAGTGTTTGTAAAGTTACTAAATCACACCCTAATTTACCCATCCTATGAATTTAAGTTCTTTTTCAAGACTTACTCAGAGGGAAGAACATCTGTTCAATAATCATTAAAATACCAAGAGTCACGATAAAAAGAGTGTTAGAAGACTTCCCAGAACTGCCCAGCCTTACGGTTTTATCTCCACCACTTTATGAGCTCTCTCGGCCCATCGCTTCTTCCGGAAATGCTGGACGAGGACCACCACGATTACGATTATGACCATCAGTCCACAGGCAGAGCCAATGGCCAAGGCCAGGAAGTAGATCTCAGAGAAGCGGACTGTAAGGAGAAAAAGCGGATGTTTCTAAAAAGAGAAGGGACATGATGAAATCTGAAGCGATAAGGATGTATTTTCATCTCTAAATGGCATCTTCCTTTCTCCTACCGTATTACCTTGTGAACTCTAGGAGCAAGAAGCAAGCCAAGCAGACTACTCTAATGGTTCTCAAACTTACGGTGCCAGGAGGAGTAGCAGCTGTGGCACTCTTAAGAACTTTGAAATGCAAATTATCAGGCGCCTGCTGAATGGCGGGTGGGGCCCAGCAATCTGTTTTAACATGTCCTCCGGTGATTCTGATGCAGCCTGAAACTTGGGGAGAACCACTGAGCCAGTTTAACTACCTCGTGGGGTAAGGTTATTGCTGACGGCATCAAACCCAGGGAAACCCTGTTTCTCCCTGACTCCCTCTCACCTCTGGCATTCAGTCATTTATTCCAATTTTTTAAGGGCCTACTATGTTCAGACACTGCAATGGAAATACACAGCCAAAAAAGAGATTACCTTCAAGGAACTCATGCCCATCCAGAAGATAGGCAAGTTAATCAGTAACTATAGTAGATAAAATGATGCAAGAGGGAAACCAGGACAAAAGGTCCCTAAACCAGACAGAATCTGTGAAGCCTGGGTCTCTTATCTTTTAGTCTGATTTCGGACTTTAGCTTCAGTAAACCCAGGGTGCCTAGGTGGTTCAGTCGGTCAAGCTTTTGCCTTCAGCTCAGGTCATGATCTTGGGGTTCTGGGATGGAGACCCAAGTCCCTGCTCAGCGGGGAATCTGCTTCTCCCTCTCCCTCTGTGCTCTTGGTCAATTAAATAAATAAAATCTTTTTTTAAAGGGATGCCTGGGTGGCTCAGTCGGTTAAGCGTCTGCCTTCAGCTCAGGTCATGATCCCAGGGTCCTGGGACTGAGGCTCGCATCGGGTTCCCTGCTCAGCATGGAGCCTGCTTCTCCCTCTCCCTCTGCCTGCTGCTCCCCTTGCTTGTATTCTCTCTCTGTGTCAAATAAATAAATAAATAAAGTCTTTTCCAAAAAAAATTTTTTTTAATTAAATAAATAAACTTCAGTAAACCCTCAGAGCCAGAAAAGACATTAGAAAAACATCTAGCCCAGGGGTTCCCAGCCTGGAATCTGTGAAGGAGGAGGGGAAGAGAGGGAGAGCTGCAAGCCCACAAATTCCATGTCCTATTTAATGTGTATGTGTACATTTTTGTCGGAAGCAGAGTCATGGATTTCACGAGATTCTCAGAGTTGTGATCAGTACGTTTAAGAACCACATGTTCTTGTCTAACCTGTTCCTGCAGGTTAAATGCAGATGAATTCAGAAACTGAGGTCCCAGGACATTCCATTCCTTCTTTTGGTATTCAAATGACTTCCCCAAGGTCACACAGCCCAATTGATGGGGCCCCAAAGGATGACAGTAGGAATGAAAGGAGGAAATCTTACCACTTTACAGGTTTATACATTTTGGGTAATAATATTATATGTCAGTTAAGAGCAGACACCAAAGAGCTAGGTCAAATACAAGCTCCACCATTTACTAGCCATGTGATTTGGGGTAGTTAACTTATTTGAGCCTCAGTTTCTTCAAGGTCTTAAATAGGGGTAACAATATCCATTTCTTGAGTTCTTACTCTAAAAAAAATCTAATCCTGGGGCGCCTGGCTGGCTCAGTCAGAAGAGTACATCACTCTTGATCTCAGGGTTGTGAGTTCAAGCCCCACATCGGGTGCAGCGATAACTAAAATAAATAAACTAAAAAAAAAAAAAATTCATGTAAATTGTTCCATGGTGTGCCTACACATAATAAGCACTCAATATGTGGTAGCTATTATAATTTTCAATGCAAACAGATATTTTTTTCAGTGCAAGTCAGAGTCTGGGGAATTTTTACATCTATTATCTCATTTTATCCTCACCACAATCCTTGCTATATTATTCTCACTGTAAGGAGAGAAAGAAAAGATTTATTGACAGTTGCTAAATGATAACAGCAGCTCAAACCCAGATTTACAACTCTGAAGTTTTATGGTCTTTGCTTTTCATCTGGCACAGTTCCCAGGTTTGGCTTTACAGGATTGCAAGCAATACAGGGCAATCGTACAGCTTTGGAGTTAAAGATGCTTGGGTTTTTTTTTTTTTTAAGATTTTATTTATTTATTTGACACAGAGAGAGAGATTACAAGTAGGCAGAGAGGCAGGCAGAGAGACCGGGAGAGGAGGAAGCAGGCTCCTTGCTGGGCAGAGAGCCCGATGCGGGCCTCCATCCCAGGACGCTGAGATCATGACCCGAGCCGAAAGCAGAGGCTTTAACCCACTGAGCCACCCAGGCGCCCAAAGATGCTTGGGTTTGAGTTCTAAATGACTCCATATATCAGCTCCATGAATTTGGACAAGTGACTTAATGTCTGTGAGCCTCAGTTTCCTCATTAGTAAAACAGGGAGCACAGAAAGCACAATAAACTGACGTGATATATAAAGATTAACATACGCAAAGCCCCTGGCATGTGGGAGGACTTCATAAAGGAGAGCTTTCGTTATTGGTATCTGCCACCTGGGATGGCTGTGTGAATTAAATGAGCTAGTGTTGGTCAAGTGCGAGACAGTGCCTGACACAGAGTAGGTACTCAGTAAGTGGTGAATAAATGAGTGAATGAACAGATCTGTTGTTAGTCTTTTATCAGAGAATTGCTTCCTCTCCCTTTTATAATCTCAATGCCATTTCTGTAACAGATTCCCTGCTCCGTTTGCTTAACTCTGTTTCTTTCCACAGCCAAACAAAGCCTTTCTCTTTTTACCCTGCGACTCTTTAGTCTCCCTCTGTAGATTGCGGATCTGAAGGGCTAGCCCTGCTCTCTACCCTTTCAGCCATTACAAAAGATTACCCCTCTCTTTTCTACACACTCTCACACTTCCCCAAACCGTTTTCCCCTGCACGACCTACCAGTGTGCACGACGCTGAGCCGAATCTCCCCTATCAGCCCATCAACATCAGGTGGGTTCTTCACCTGGCAGGTGTATGTCCCATTGTCATCAAACTGCAGCTTCCACAGGATGATGGAGACGTCATACCGCTCAGGGTTCCCGTCCCAGACCACCCGATCCTTGAAACGCCCACTCATGGGTTTGAAGGGATCCACGTGGTAATAGAATACCTAGAAGGGAGAAGTGGTCAGAAGTCTTCAGTACGTGGGCAAGGAGGCTGAGATGGAGGGAGCCAGCCTCACTGCCCCATCTGCAGCTCTCTTCCTAGAATCTCTTGCTCTCGGGGGTGTGGGGGACTCAGTCATTGAGCATCTGCCTTCAGCTCCGGTTATGATCCCGGGGTCCGGCGATCAAGCCCCGTATTGGGCTCCCTGCTCGGCGAGAAGCCTGCTTCTCCCTCTCCCTCTCCCACTCCCACTCCCCCTGCGTGTGCGCTCCCTCTCTGTCAAATAAATAAATAAGATCTTTAAAAAAAAAGAAAAGACAAGAAAAAAAGAACCTCTTGCTCTCCCACTGATGGACCTCACAGTTCTCTCTCTGTCCCAAGAATTGTTTCTCAGCTTTGCCCTCCGCTTGTTGCTAAGAAAAGCACAGGAAGAGCAAGAAGAACCATTTCTCCCAATTTCTCTGGCTTATTCTCCCAACCAAGGGTCCTCTGGCCAATGACAATCATCTACTTACAAACTGCTCAGGCCCCCCATCGCGAGGCCGGAAGTTCCAGGTCACTGTCAGGGCATCACCCACAGGGGCAAAGCTGGAGAAAGTGCATTTTAACCGAACATCTGTCCCATTGACAGCCTCTAGCGCTTGGGAGGTGTAAATTTCCACCGCTGCTATGGGCCAAAGGGCTGCCGCAAAGAAAAGGGAAAGGGAAGATGTGTGTTAAGAGAATTTCTGGGGGGCGCCTGGGTGGCTCAGTGGGTTAAAGCCTCTGCTTTCGGCTCAGGTCATGATCTCAGGGTCCTGGGATCGAGGCCCGCATCGGGCTCTCTGCTCAGCAGGGAGCCTGCTTCCCCCTCTCTCTCTGCCTGCCTCTCTGCCTCCTTGTGATCTCTCTCCCTCTATGAAATAAATAAATAAAATCTTTAAAAAAAAAAAAAAGAGAATTTCTGGGGACACTGCCAAAATAAATGTCCCAGTGAGGCATGAAACCAAACTGAGATGCCCCAGCTCTCAAACTTACTTCATCCTGAGTCTGTGTACTCCCACTTACACGCACCTGTGACCTTCTCAGGCCATAGAACAACTAAAAATACCACACAGCGAGCCTTCTTAGTGCCCTCGCTTTCTCCACGTACCGTACCCCAGCCTCCGGGTACCCACGCCAAGCTGTTCTAACAAACTACAGGCATCGGCAAATAAAATTGAAAGCAGAAACAAACAAATAAATCTAAAGTAATCATAACATGAATCAGACATGTATTCAGATTAAGCATTATGTAGCGTGTGAATCATGGTCCCCTAGAAGTTTTCTGGACAGGGCCTTTATTAGGTCATGATGTCATAGTGTCCCTAGTCTTCTGCGGAAATTGAATTAATCAACCCCCGCCAGCTCCTGCTTGCACCCCTGAAACCTCTATACCACGTGGCTTTTGTTTTTTTTTAACTGTGATATTTACATCGAGAACTTGCACGTTGGGGCATTTTCAAAATTATGGGGGGAGGGGAGGGTCTGCTCTCCTTAAATTCTCAGCTTTTCCAGGGCTGCTTCGAGTCCCAGACAAGACCCACCCACAGAAATCCTGGTGCCAAGTCCTGCCTGCAGTGGGAGGTTGAGAGTAGCCAGACGGGAGGGGGCAAAAAAAAAAAGGCTTGTAACCTGAGATTAAAAAGCCCTCTCTGTGCCCGAATCACTAGCTGCTGAAACACACCTAAACCTGTTTGTCTGAAATCGGTCCTCTAAAAACAACCCATCAACTTCAGTTTCAGTAAAGTCAAAACCAGAACGAACAGCCACTGTGGCTCCCCAACAAGGCTCTTGCGACTTCGGAGACACTTAGCTAACTCTGTGGGGTAGGCAGGGAAGGAGCAGACGCTGCGAGAAGCCCGCCAGCCCTTACCTGTGAGCTGTATGCCAAGGAGAAGCAGCCCAGCACGCGAAGGGCTCTTGCCATACATGAGGGCACCCAGCCCTGGCCGCAGAGACCAGACCGGGCGGACTTAGGGCTCCAGCGGCCACTCCAGTAAGAACTGAGCCGCGCTTCCCCCGAGAGAAGAGCCAGCCCCTCACCTATTGGGAAGCTGAGCGCCAGTGCCTCTGACTCACCCCTGCTCCGCTGGTGCACTTTGCTGGAATGAAAGGTGGGGCCTCAGCTCCCTACTGCCCTCCTCCCTTTCCTCCCTTTCCTCCCTCCGCCTTCTATGCTACACGCAGACTGCACTTAGTTCCAAACCCTGCAGCCCGCTCTCTACTTCCCAGTTCCTCTGATGGGGCTCTGGCCTCTGGATGGCCTCAGAAACTGCCAAAGGAGGTGGTACTAGCCTGGAAAGTCCCAGGCTGCTTTGGGTTTGGCCCCCCCACACACTGGTTTTTTTCTAACAGGCTTCCCGCTGGCCTGGGAAGTGCGTGTTGAAATCACCTCGCAGTGACTCCACTTCCCGAAGTACCTCCCTGGGGCCAAGGGAGCCTAGAGCGGATTCCTGACTCCAGAACAATCCGAATGCCTTAAGCCGCTCTCCGGACAAAAAGTCCTCCAGCTTATACCCTCAGTTTTTAGTCAAATGTTAGCACAAGGATCTCTCTGCCTTTTCTAGCTTGTAGCTTTCTCCCAACACCCACCTAAAATAAACCGACCCAAACAAATCTCGATGTTGAATGATGCCTTCACTTTGAAGAACTTCAAGAAGAAGTAGGACATCAACCCTGCCTATTTAACCTACCAGGTCAATTCAGTTCACCTCCCCAATATTCCCATGAAGTGTTCCCATTTTTCCAGGGAGGATACTAAGAGCCCAGAGAAGGTAAGTGATTTGCCCAAGGTTGCACAGCCGGTAAAAACCGGAACTTTTGTGACTCTTAAGTCTAATGCTCTTCCCGCAAAATTACACCCAGTGTAAACCACGGACCCAGAGGACTCTCAAGGAAAAAGTTTTCATAATAACTTCTCTGTGCCTCAGATTTCATCTGCTATTTTTAGGGCAGCCATCTGTCTGAAAAAATCTGAAGGGCTGAGGAATTTAAATGAGAAAAGTTGCCTCCTTCTCTGGAAAGAGGGTGGCTAATTGTGACAGACTAACGAAGCAGGTCTCCAAACAGCAGCAGAAGACAAAGGAAGGTTACACCTGAAGTTAAGAAGTAGGCTTCAGCAGGAATCTAACCCCGAACAGAAAAGAATTACTCTAATTCCCGGATTAGCAACCCAGAAACTCTAATCTAGACCTCTCCTCGTCAAACCCTGGAGTGGAGAAGTGGCCAGAAAAGGGAGGAAGGGGCAGGCTGACTGGAAAAGATAAAACTTCATAAAGAGGGAAGAAAACTCCACGAAGGGAGAGGCAGATTATAGAAGTGGAAGAGAAAAGCCAAAAAGAAAAGAAAAGCAGGGACGCCTGGGTGGCTCAGTCGGTAGGCCTCTGCCTTTGGCTCAGGTCGTGATCCCAGGGTCCCGGGATTGGGATGGAGCCCCATATTGGGCTCCCTGCTCTGCGGGAAGCCTGCTTCTCCCTCTCCCACTCCCCCTGCTTGTGTTCCCTCTCTCGCTGTCTCTCTCTCTGTCAAATAAATAAATAAAATCTTAAAAAAAAAAAAAGGAAAGGAAAGCATCAGGAGAAAGATGTCATGATCCTGGGAGGAAGGAAGGGAGAGAGAGAAAGGAAGAAAGGGAGAAAGGGAGGGAAGGGGGGGAAGGGAGAAAGGGAGAAAGGGAGGGAAAGAAGGAGGGAGGGGAGAGGAGGGAGGAGGGAGGGGAGAGGAGGGAGGGAGGGAAGGAAAAGGGAAGGGGAAGGGAGGGAGAGGGGAAGAAAGAGAGGAAGAAAAATGGTAAGCAACAAAAAACAGTTGTTAGAACAGAGAAACCCAGGGGCTACCCCAATGAAGACCAGCAGTGTCCTAGCATGAATGTTTTATTAAGGTGAGTGTTCCCTAAAATAGAGTGGCTCCTTTGTCAGCTTCTAGATCACAGATCAACCAAAAATCAGCATGCTGGGGAAAATCTTCAAAATGGTGATGGGATAAAACAGAGGCTCTCTGGTATGTAGGTCTGCAGAGTTCAACTGCAGGAGCCTGAAAGAAAAGGGGTGAAGGAAACTTGATCCTCTTTGTTGGCTTTCAAATTGCAGAGAAATGCAGCTCTCAAGGAAGGGGGGAGGTAGAGCCTGAGGTTTTGAAGTCTGGAGCAAATTGCAAAATTTGGTGAGAGGTAGAGTTACCAAAGAGCTCAAGAACACAGAGAAAAGCATCAGGGGAGGAATCAGGGCAGGCAGGCTGGACAAACTGCCTGTTGTCAGGAGCAGAAGAATCTCTCCCCCAGGTAGCGAGATGCCCTGTGAGCTGGCCGCCAGCCCTGCTCTGAGGGTCAGCAGCCGCCCAGATCCCATTCTTCAGCAGAGTTCAAGTTCCTGGCTTTGTGCCCAGCAACGCCCAATTCCTTCCTTCCAGTGAACAGTAGTGGCTCCTGAGTCACCCAGTTCCCCTCCCTGGGAGGGGAGGGAGGAGACCAAGGGCTGGACTCCTTAACTAGAAAAAACACTGAGTTAAGAAGAACATTTGCTCCTGAGTTCCCAGGGTGCCTGTCAGCAAGACTGGGATCAAAACTGGAGGCTTCTAGGTAAGGTCTAAAGTGCACTTAGTGCCTAGGCAAGTGGGAGAAGAGGGAGAAGAGAGACGTTTTCAGACACATCACTTTTTTCCCCGAAACTTTTCCAAAGAAAAATCCTGATTATCTTTAAAATGGATGGTGTACCAATAGCTTTGAAAGTACCTCATCTGTCCAAACCGCCTACACGTTTCCCCAAAATATTTCTAATGGGACACCTATTACCCCATTAGAGGAGGAAACCCACCGGGGACTCAAAAGACAAGAAGGACAACTCGATATTTGTAAAAATTGTCATGTTAACATCCAAGGCAAAAATGCGGTTTTTTTCACAAGATGAAATCAGCATTGTGCAAAGCAAGGGAAACAAATGATTTAGCTCTTGGAGTGGTTCAGATAAAGCATTTGTTTACTCAACACTTTCTGTCCATATGTTTTCTTATTAGGTTATATTATATTATATATAATATATATCAATATATTATTATATAATATATTTTATATTTATATTATAATTATATAATATATAATTAATACATATTCTATTATATATAATATAGCTTTGATTATATTTAATATTTGTTCTATGCCAGGCAAGACATATAAAGTAGAATAAGACATTTCTGCCTGGGGAGAAAAATCAGACTCCAAAGAAGATTGGGAGGTGCATGTCTATGTTAACAAATAATTACCATATTTGTGACTTGAGAGAGAGAGTCAGGCGGGAGAGGCAGAGACAATCCCAACCCGATTCCACGCCCGGCACAGAGTCCAATGTGGGGCTCAATCTCAGGAACCCAAAGATCATGACCTGAGCCAATATCAAGAGGCAGACCTTGGGGCACCTGGGTGGCTCAGTCGGTTAAGCGTCTGCCCTCTGCTCAGGTCATGATTCCAGGGTCCTGGGATGGAGGCCCGCATCAGGCTCCCTGCTCAGCAGGAAGCCTGCTTCTCCCTCTCCCACTCCCCCTGCATGTGTTCCCTCTCTCGCTGTGTCTCTCTCTGTCAAATAAATAAATAAAATCTTAAAAAAAAAAAAAAGAGTCAGACCTTAACCAACTGAGCCACCCAGAACCCCTGAAATGGGTCCTTAAAGGATAAATGAGAACTCTGGAGAGAGAGGAAAAACAGAGGTTCTCTTGTTCAAGCAAACCAGAAGGGGGTGGGCCAGAAATATGGTCTCCATGGAACGTACCAATGATTTCTCAACCCAGGGCTCAGGGAGGAGTGACAGGTCAGGAAGCTGGAGAGAGAGGCTGGGCCCAGATATCAAGGGTCGTCATTCTTCATCCTAAGGAGTATGGACTCAATCCTGACAAATACACCATTTGGAAGTGGCTACCACACAACCCAAAAAGAGTGGAATTACTCTGGTATTTACCAGACCAATAGAGGATAAAGCCTTGGGGCCTGGACCACCACACACTCTACCGACTTTCTCATACACCCCCGGGCCTAAGAGGCAGAATGAAAAGTCCAAACTTAATACCCATGTGCAGAAGACTCAGGGACTCCCAGCCACCCCTACCAACAGCAGTGCCCACCGATAGCTCCTTTCTTTCTTTCTTTCCTTTTTTTGTTTTCTAAACTTCCAGTGGACTTGTCAAAGAGGAGAGGGGGGCGCTAGGATGGCAGAGTCCTGGATGAGAGGCGGGCTCTCAGCCCAAAAGAAGTGGTGTGTTCCCCCTTGGCCCTCCTGCTTGCCTTGCATTCCCTAGAGATATTCCAAAGCCAAGTCTGGATCTGAGACTGAGCACTAATAGCTTAGAAAAACCACACGAGGCAACGCCTTCCTCTCTCCCCCTGTCACTGAAGCTTGGATACCTCCCCAGTAAAGCCCTGGGCTCCTTTCTTAATTATAGAGGAGGGGCATCATGCTCTTATTAACCAACCCACAGAAGCAACTCTGAAGTTTAACCCTTCCCTCACTCTAAAGAGCAGCTAGATGGATGTGCACAGGGCTGGACAGATGGATATCTCTGAATATAACTGCCGGACCTCCCTGCTCACCACAGGGACCACATCAAAATAGTGGGTGAGAATTTAAACTTATATCATGTTTATTGACGAACATAGCATCTTCTGGTGACCACGACCAATTTTCATTCTTAGGAAATGTATTCATTTCCTGAGAAAAGATGCAGCCATTTGTTCTTTTTTTTTTTTTTTTAAATATTTTATTTATTTATTTGACACAGAGAGAGAGATTACAAGTAGGCAGAGAGGCAGGCAGAGAGACAGAGAGAGGAGGAAGCAGGCTCCCCGCTGAGCAGAGAGCCCGATGCGGGCCTCGATCCCAGGACGCTGAGATCATGACCTGAGCCGAAAGCAGAGGCTTTAACCCACTGAGCCACCCAGGCGCCCCATTTGTTCTTTTTATTACTACGTACTGGGAGGCAGGAGGCAGGAGCCGGAATCCCACCTGCTTGGATCCAAAGGCACCCGTGGCCGCTGACTGGCTGCGAGGCCTTGGGCAGGTATTTCATTCTCTGTGCCTCGATTATGTCATATGCAAAATGAGAATAGTAATATCTGCCCAGGAGGCTGGGTGTAAGAAACAGATGAAATACTATATTTAAATACAGCTCTATCCTTGGCGCCCATTGAAAACAGTAAATTTGGTTGTTTGTGATTAGACTTCGTTAAGATATTGGGAACTGCTCCCTTGACCACTTTGGGAGGAGGTCTGAGAGTTTCTCATCAAGCCAAGTGTAAAGCTAACCACCTTAGAGCAATTCCAACCCTAGCTATTTATCCAAGAGAAATGAAGGTATATATCTGCAAAAAGACTTGTGTGAGAATATCTGTAAAAGTCTTACTCATAACAGTCCGGAACTGGAAACAGCCCAGGGGTTCGTCAACAGAAAAATGGGTACTTCTGTAGAATACTCATGCAATGGGCTACTACTCAGCAGTGAACCACACAGATACATCTCAAAAATATGATGTTGAACAAAATTAATCATATATGAAGTAATACATACTTTTCAGTTCCATTTATATGAAGCTGTGGAACAGGCAAAACTAATCTTTGGTAGAAAAAAATTGAACAGTGCTTGGCCTTGAAAAGTGGGGTCAGGGGTTGACAGGAGGGGCACGGGAGAAATTTCTAGAGTGATATTAATGTTCTGCATCTTGACAGGAGTTCAGGTTACACAGGCTTGTGCATTTGAAAAACCTCTTTGAATGGTATATGTTTAACGTGTGCTTCATTGTATGAAAATTTTGTTCTAATATTTTTAAAAAGGAACTGTAAACAAATACTGAACTCATTAATGTATGTAGTGGAATGTGTCCTGATGTCTGCAATTTAATTTTTTTAAAGATCTCATTGAGGGCGCCTGGGTGGCTCAGCGGGTTAAAGCCTCTGCCTTCGGCTCAGGTCATGATCTCAGGGTCCTGGGATCGAGGCCCACATCGGGCTCCCTGCTCAGCGGGGAGCCTGCTTCCTCCTCTCTCTGCCTGCTTCTCTTCCTACTTGTAATCTCTCTCTCTGTGTCAAATAAATAAAATAAAATAAAAATCTTTAAAGATCTCATTGATGTATTTTGAGAGAGAGAGCACAAGCAGAGGGAATGGTAGAGGGAGAGGGAAAAGCAGACTCCCTGCATCAGAAAAGTAAGATGCATTGATGGAAGGGTAGATGAAGGGATGGAAAAGGAATGAGCAGATGCATGACAAAACACGTATAATAAAATGTCACTTGCAGAACCTAGTGAGGTATACAGGTGTTCAGTGTCAAATTCTTCCTAAGTCTCTGCATGTTTGAAAATGTTCATAATAAGATGTTGGCAAAATCTATTCCCTCATTCACCAAGTTTCCTTAGCATTAAGTAAATGTTTATAAAGTGTTTGAGATTCATTACTTTACATTATGCTAGTTTAGACATCATTCCTTAGAATACTGGTAGTTTTTAACAAAGAAAAATTACCACTAATGGGGCGCCTGGGTGGCTCAGTCGTTAAGCTGCTGCTTTTGGCTCAGGTCATGATCCCAGGGTCTGGGAATCAAGCCCCACATCAGGCTCCCTGCTCAGCGGGGAGCCTGCTTCTTCCTCTCCCACTCCCCCTGCTTGTGTTCCCTCTCTCGCTGTCAAATAAATAAACATAATCCTAAAAAAAAAAAAGAATATTCCCATTTATCAAGTGCCTACCTGGGGCGTCTGGCTGGCTCGGTCTGTAGAGTGTACCTCTCTTGATCTCAGAGTTGCACGTTCAAGCCCCACATTGGGTGTAGAGATTACTTAAAAATAAAAATTAAAAAAATAAATAAATAAAAATTAAAAAAATAAAAAATAAAAAATTTTTTAAAGTGCCTACTATGTAACCAGCACTGTGGTAGACACGTTATATGTATTATTTCTCATCTCCATAACTGCAAAATAAGCAGATGTCTCCATTTTATAGATGAGGAAATTGAGGCTCAGAGATTTGTTCCTTCCACCATTGAAGCCCTATTGTAGGTAGATAGAAAAGGAATGATTAACCAGAGGTGAGGCTGAAAATCTAATCAGAGGCCAGACCCTGACAGCCCTTGATAAGGGTTAAGGAGTTTGGACTTTCTCTTGAAGACAGTAGAAAGACTTCGAAAACTTTTAAGCAAAAAGTGACCTGATCTGATTTTTGTATTAAAAAGATCACTCAAGGGTCACTTGGGTGGCTCAGCAGATTAAGCTTCCGACTCTTGATTTTGGCTCAGGTCATGATCTCAGGGTTGTGAGATCGAGCCCCCTTGTCAGGCTCCATGCTGAGCCAGGAGTCTGTCTGAGACTCTCTCCCTCCTCCTCTCCCCCTGCTCCTCCTCTCTCTCTCAGATAAATAAATAAAATCTTTTAAAATTTTTAAAAAATTACAGGGGCACCTGGGTGGCTCAGTCATTAGGCGTCTGCCTTCGGCTCAGGTCATGATCCCAGGGTCCTGGGATCGAGCCCCGAATTGGGCTCCCTGCTCAGCAGGGAGCCTGCTTCTCCCTCTCCCCCTCCCCCTGCTTGTGTTCCCTCTGTAGTTGTCTCTCTCTGTGTGTCAAATATATAAATAAAGTCTTTAAAAAATTTTTTTTTAATTTTTTAAAAAGAATGTTCTGGTTGATCAGGAGTGTCCTGACTTGTACCTGTTACCCCACTGCTACCCCTCTGATTCTCTGGTGTTATGGTTTAGAAGATAGTTTCTAAGGTCAGCTTAGAGAAAGGGAACCCCAGAATGGGCCCAGAGGAGGCTAAGTTTGAAGGTAAAGGAAAAAAAACTGAAGGAGTTTTCGTGTGTGTGTGTGTGTGTGTGTGTGTGTGTGTGTGTGTGTTTATAAGGTTCTCTCTCCTCCTGACAGAGTGCTCACCTAGTGGCTTCTCCTTTATCTGTCTCCTAGGAAGGACAGGTCACTGCCCCTGAGAGAGACAGGAGATGGGGGAGCAGACACCTGAAAGAGAAAGGAGAAGTTCTGCCATAGCTGGTGACAGGAATGAGAGAGGAAATTTGCCCAAGTCTGAGACTTAGAGGTCAGGTACCCAACTAGTGACAGAGCCAGAACCAGAACCAGAACCAGAACCAGGCCTGCCTCACTTCCAGGCCATCGCCAGAGCCAAATACTAAGACTGAGGTGATATTCTTAGGAATCCAAAGGTAGAAGAATAGATAAGATCTGAGCCCTCAAGGAGTGATTGGGCTTTTAACAAGTAGTCACAATACAGAGTATTTTGCAATGATAAAGCTGGGTGCAAGGGACAGCACAGGAATTAGCACAGACTCCGCCTGGGAGCACTCAGGAAGTCTGCTCTGACAAGGATAAGCAATACCTTACATCCACTTGATGCAAAGGCAGGGCCTTCTGGGCCAACATCTTGTCATTAGGACTGAAACTGCATGGAACTCTACATCGGAAACTAATGATCTACTGTAAGTTGACTAATTAAATTTAAATTAAAAAAAAAAAGAATTGAGGGGCACCTGGTGGCTCAGTCGGTTAAGCATCTGCCTTCGGCTCAGGTCATCATCCCAGGGTCGTGGAATCAAGCCCCACATCGGGCTCCCTGCGCAACAGGATGCCTGCTTCTTCCTCTTTCTCTGCCTGCTGTTTCCCCTGCTTGTGCTCTCTCTCTTTCAAATAAATTAAAAAAGAAAGAAAAGGAAGGAAGGAAGGAANAAGAAGAAAGGAAGGAAGGAAGGAAGGAGGGCGCCTGGGTGGCTCAGTGGGTTAAAGCCTCTGCCTTCGGCTCAGGTCATGATCTCAGGGTCCTGGGATCGAGGCCCACATCGGGCTCTCTGCTCGGCGGGGAGCCTGCTTCCTCCTCTCCCTGTCTCTCTGCCTGCCTCTCTGCCTACTTGTAATCTCTCTCTCTGTGTCAAATAAATAAATAAAATCTTTAAAAAAAAAAAAAAAAAGAAGGAAGGAAGGATGGATGGAAGGAAAGAAGGAAGGAAGGAAGGAAGGAAGGAAGGAAGGAAGGAAGGATTGAAACAGCATGGCCTGAGTAGGAACTTCCATTAGGAGGCTGGAGCATGGTAATAGTAAGAACCATTACCTGTCATGTAGCTTTATTAATATTCCTATTTCTTCTATTTTTTTTTTTAAAGTAGGATCCATGCCCAGCATGGAGCCCAATGCAGGACTTGACCTCACAACCCTGACATGAAGACCTGAGCTGAGATCAAGAGTCAGACACTTGACCGAGTGAGCCACCCAGGCGCCCCTAATATCCCCATTTCACAGCTGAGGAAATGAGCCTCGAAGATTTAGTAACACACGAAGCTGACAGATCGCGGGGTATTTTTTTCTTTTAAGATTTATTCATTTATTTGAGAGACAGACAGAGACCTCACACACCAAATGTGGACAGGGGCAGAGGGAGAGAGTGAATCCTGAGCAGACTCCCCACTGAGCTCAGAGCCCTGAGATCATGACCTGAGCCGAAACTAAGAGTCAGACGCTCAACCAACTAGGCCTCTCAGGTGCCCCAGGAGTAGCTGGGTTTTAATTTCAAACCCTGTGGTCCTTCAAAGCAAGTTTAGGATATAAGAGCAGAACAGCCGGAAAGGAGCTATGGAAGCTCAGATTCTTTTGTCTCTATTTTATTACAAGGGTTCTCAGCTGAATTCTGAAAATGTAGGGCGAATTCTGATAAGTCATGGAAATCTGATTTGATTTTCTTTTTCTTTTTCTTTTTTTTTTAAGATTTTATTTATTTATTTGACACAGAGAGAGATCACAAGTAGGCAGAGAGGCAGGCAGAGAGGCAGGCAGAGAGAGAGGGGTAGCAGGCTCCCTGCTGAGCAGAGAGCCCGATATGGGCCTCAATCCCAGGACCTTGAGATCACGACCTGAGCCAAAGGCAGAGGCTTTAACCCACTGAGCCACCCAGGCGCCCTGATTTGATTTTCTTAAAGATTTTATTTTTAAGCAATCCCTACACCCAACATGGGGCTCGAAATCAAGAGTCACACACTCCACCAACTGAGTCAAGCAGGTGCCCCAGTAATGAAATTTTTAAATAGGAGTCAAAGTGAAAGGCAATAACAACTTGTCAGTAACGCTAAGGAGGCTTTACTTTTCCTAAAGGTAACAGTATGAAAGGGTTTTACACCCACTTAAAGATTTAAGGATAGATAAAAGTGGTTGCATCAAGTACCCACTGAATTATAACAGTAAGAGGGTGGAAAATAATCTGTTAATTAAAACATGGAGTCTCCCCACCAGCCACACTGGGCCAGGCAGAGTGGGAAAAAGCTTCACTTTTTCCCACACCTTCAAATATTTTGCTCCATGAACATCACGGAGACAGCGGGCTTTACCTTTGAAAACAGACTTCATCTTCTCGTAAGAAAGCTGAACTTGCAATCAGCCTGCTTAGGGAACAACTGCAAGCGGAGACTTCCCAAACAGGCTTGCCACAAGTCTTAACTTGAAATCCGAATCAGCAATTCTGTTCTCTGGCCTCAGCCTCCACACTGTCTGCCCTGGATCTTTAATAGCCCCACCTCTCATTCTTTACTATTTTCAGTAATCATCTCAAGCAGAAAACGGAGTTGCAGACACACTGGGTTTAAGATGACATCAGGGCTCCTGGGTGGCTCAGTCGGTTGGGTGGGTGCCTTCGGCTCAGGGCAAGATCCCAGGGTGCTGGGATCGAGTTCCACATCGGGCTCCCTGCTCGGTGGTGAGTCTGTTTCTTCCTCTCCCTCTGCCCTTCTGACTGCTTGTGCTCTCTCTCTCTCTCTCTCAAATAAATAAAATCTTAAAAAAAAAAAAAAAAGCCATCCCAGCCAGAGAAACATGGCAAATGTAACTCAAGCAATAGGAAGGATGGTGTCCGTTCCAGGGCGAAGGGAGATGGGAAGAGAGCAGAGGATCAGGGGTCCAACTCTTAGAACTGCAAGAAGTTGTGGTGATATGTCACTGCTCCAGACATGTCCTAAATGATCATTCAGACAAACACCACTGCTCCAGGTGTTAGCAGGTGTTGAACGAAAAGAAGATTCTACACTCAGGGGAAATGCAAGGCTAAATGAAATTAAACAGACTTTGGGTTTGTTTGTTTATAGCTACAGTACTTCTCAGGGGTTGAACTACATTAACAGAGAACAAAAAAAAATTTTTACATGTCACCTATTCATCTTTCCAGAATTTTCTGTTCACTGAAAGAATTGAGGAAAGTGCTTCTCCAAGTGTTATCGGCAGACCACCTGGAAACTGTAGGTCTTCAAGGAGAAAAATACAAAACCTGAAACGAAGTGTCTACAGCTCTTATAAGGAACTTGACGTGGCCACCGCATCCGAGGCCATGATCAGAGGACTCGTCATCATACTGGGTATAGAACAGTGTGGGGGGTCGCAAATCACACGGCAGGCAGCATATGGTGCGAACCTTGTACGAACCACATATGGGTCATTCTCTAGAATTGGCTGAGCACTGGTTTAGGAAACACTGCATCCAAGGGGCGAGCCTATGGATTTGCCAGCTGGGGGAGCCAGATGGAAGCAGAGCCCGCTAAGGAACTAGAAAAATTAAAACTAAGAGAATGTCACTGAAAAAAGATTACATGATGGTGATTCTCATGGTCAGTGGCACCCAGCTAGCAAATTATCATGTAGCCCCTCCCAGCAACGCTACAGAGATGTGCAATGAAAACGAAGTCAAGGGCGCCTGGGTGGTTCAGTGGGTTAAAGCCTCTGCCTTCAGCTCAGGTCATGATCTCAGGGTCCTGGGATCCAGCCCTGCATCGGGCTCCCTGCTCAGCAAGGAGCCTGCTTCCTCCTCTCTCTGCCTGCCTCTCTGCCAACTTGTAATGTCTCTCTGTGTGTGTGTGTGTGTGTGTGTGTGTGTGTCAAATACATAAAATCTTAAAGAAAAAAAAAAGCAAAAGAAAGCGAAGTCAAACAGACCAAGTTAATACCAAAATCTGGTAAGCATCTCGGTAATGAACTAGAGAGAGGAAATTCAATCTTGAAGTCGCACATGCCTGAAAAAAGGGGGAAACTGTTTGTAGCTCTCCCCTCCATCTAGCGTTGCCCCAGACCCAGGCATGGGCAGGTAACAAATGAGGGAACCTGGCCAAGGATGAGACCATCCGAGGCAAGCGGGACTGTGGCAAACCAGAAAGAACACGTGTCCATCCACGTCCAAGGACACAGCTGCTCCACAGCTCTGACCGGGTGTTGCCAGGAGCGGCGCAGGCCTAGCACTGTCACGTCATTCTTTTAAAATGATTCTTAATATGTTTTTTAATTAAACTTTTTATGCTGAGATGTTCGTGAGAAAGAACAAAGATGGTGTGACTCAGTTTCCTCTAATGGTAACATACTGCAAAACTCTAGCACAATTTCACAGACAAGACCTTGACATTGATTCAGTCAAAAGGCAGAACATTGGGCGCCTGGCTGGCTCAGTGGGTTAAAGCCTCTGCCTTCGGCTCAGGTCATGATCCCAGGGTCCTGGGATCGAGGCCCACATCGGGCTCTCTGCTCAGCAGGGAGCCTGCTTCCTCCTCTCCCTGTCTCTGCCTGCCTCTCTGCCTACTTGTAATCTCCCTCTCTGTGTCAAATGAATAAATAAAATCTTAAAAAAAAAAAAGGCAGAACATTTCCATCACCACAAGGATCCTGTCACATCTTTTATTTTAAAAAAAAATCTAGATTTTGGGTTAAATAACCCACTCTGTAAAAACGGACAATGAACGTACATGTTTTTAAAACTAAATGAATAAGGGGCACCTGGGTGGCTCAGTCGTTAAGTGTCTGCCTTCGGCTCAGGTCATGATCCCAGAGTCCTGGGATGGAACCCTGTGTCAGGCTCCCTACTCAGTGGGGAGTCTGCTTCTCCCTCTCCCTCTCCCTCTGCCTGCTGTTCTGCCTACTTGGGCTCTCTCTCCATTTCTCTGTCAAATAAATAAATAAATAATCTTTAAAAAAAATTAAAAAAAATAAAACGCAATGAATATTCTCTATATGATTTCATTTATATTGAGTTCAACAACTGGCAAAACTACTCTATGGGCGTAAAAGGCAGCATGGGGATTAGCTTTGGGGGGAGGACAGTGAGCGGAGGGAGCATGAGTACAGCTCCTGAGGCCCCTGAACTGCTGTTTCTCTATCCTGGTGCTCATTCCGTGGATGCACCCATTCTGAAAATTCATCAGGCTGCACACTTCTGATAGATGCTTTCCTACAGCTATGTCAATAACACCAGACTTTAAAAAAAAACTCTCTACACCAATGACCCTACATTTTATTTTATTTTTTATTTTTTATTTTTTATTTTTTTTTTAAGATTTATTTATTTATTTATTTCACAGAGGGAGAGAGATCACAAG
>LNAC01000073.1:3042540-3072335 GCA_002007465.1 Ailurus styani | reverse complement strand
GGGAGCCCGATGCGGGCCTCGATCCCAGGACCCTGAGATCATGACCTGAGCCGAAAGCAGAGGCTTTAACCCACTGAGCCACCCAGGCGCCCATGACCCTACATTTTAATGGAGGTACAGTGGAACAAAGAGAATTCTAAACCATAAGACAGATGCGACAATCTTTTTTTTTTTTTTTTTTTAAAGATTTTATTTATTCATTTGACACAGAGAGAGAGATTANAGGCAGAGAGGCAGGTAGAGAGAGGAGAGAGGAGGAAGCAGGCTCCCTGCTGAGCAGAGAGCCCCATGTAAGCCTCGATCCCAGGACCCTGGGATCATGACCTGAGCCGAAGGCAGCGGCTTTAACCCACTGAGCCACCCAGGCGCCCGAGACAGATGCGACAATCTTATAGAATATTTGTAATTGTTCATTGCGACACACGGCCATTAAAAGTTTACCAGCTTCCTGAAAAGCAGTGCCCCATCTCACTGATCCAACACAGCGTGTCAACCCAGGGTAGGCGTTCCCTGCACATTAGTGAGTGAGCAAACTGGTCTTGGCTTAGCCGAACTGAGTTCTTTTAAGGATAATGGCGGAAGCTTAAGTTTTGAGTAAAAATCCTCTCTTCCTGAACAGAACTAAAGTCACGTTGTTTTTTTTCCAAGAAAGCCACTGCCATTTTGAGTATTTTGCCTACTTTGTTTCTTTGGTATTTTTATATGAAGGATTTGTAGCAATTTGCTTGTAACAGCCAAATTCAACCATAGACCTAGTAATAAGAAAATTCCAAATTAACTAAAAAAATTTTTTTTTAATTTTTTTTAAGATTTTATTTATTTATTTCACAGCGGGAGAGAGATCACAAGGAGGCAGAGAGGCAGGCAGAGAGAGAGGGGAAAGCAGGCTCCCTGCTGAGCAGAGAGCCCGATGTGGGCCTCGATCCCAGGACCCTGAGATCATGACCTGAGCCGAAAGCAGAGGCTTTAACCCACTGAGCCACCCAGGCGCCCTAAAAAATTTTTTTAAGATTACTTATTTATATTAGAGAGAGTGAGAGCATGAGCAGGGGGAGGGGCAAAGGGAGAGGAAGAGAATCTCAAGCAGACTCCCCGCTGAGCACAGCCCTTTGGGCTTGTCTGGGGCCTCCACATGGGGCTTGATCATGGACCCGGAGATCATGGACCTGAGCTGAAGTCGGATGCTTTAACCGACTGAGCCACCAGGCACCCCAAATTAGCTAAAATTTTTAAATTTATATTTATTATCTTTAAAGATGCTATTTATTTATTTTAGAGAAAGAGAACCAGTGAGAGAGAGAGAGCACAAGCAGGGGGAGGGGTCGGGGGGCAGAGGGAGAAGCAGACTCTCCAGGAAGCAGGGAGCCCTAGGTGGGGTCCATTCCAGGACCCTGAGATCATGACCTTAACCAGCTGAGCCACCAGCACCCTTATATTTATTATTATATCTTTTACCTGAAAAGCAAAACTCATGAAAGAAAATGTAATTTAGCAACAGAATCACTGAAAAAGAGATCAGAGATGCTAAATTCATTCTTACTTTCATCTCTACCCCCCTCTTTTTTTTAAGATTTTATTTATTTATTTTGAGAGAGAGAGAGAGAGAGAGAGAGCACGTGCACCCAAGCACAAGTAGGGGGAGAAGTAGACTCCCTGCTGAGCCGGATGCAGGACTTGATTCCAGGACCCCAGGATCATGACCCAAGCCAAAGGCAGCCACTTAACGATCTTACCCCCTTTTTTTTTTAAAGTAACATCTATGCCCAACATGGGGCTCAAGCTCAGGACCCTGAGATCAAAAGTCCCAGTCTCTGTGGTGCCTGGGTGGCTCAGTCATTAAGCATCTGCCTTCAGCTCAGGTTATGATCCCGGGGTCCTGGGATCGAGCCCTGCATTGGGCTCCCTGCTCAGTGGGGAGCCTGCTTCTCCCTTTCCCACTCCCCTTGCTTGTGTTCACTCTCTTGCTGTGTCTCTCTCTGTCAAATAAATAAATAAAATCTTAAAAAAAAACAAAAACAAAAAAACCAAGAGGCCCAGTCTCCACCGACTGAGCCGGCCACATGCACCTCTACCCTTTTCATACTGTCTCCTCCTTCTAAGCTTTCTTCCTCTGCTCCCCACCTATTCATAGCCTTTCTTTTCTTCTAAGTCAGGGTGTGTGGGTGGCCATATAATTTATCGTCCAAACTAGGACACTTTTGAGAGTGAAAGTGGCCTTATTGCTCCCTACACGGGAAAAACAGGCAGACAGCCCGACGGTCGCAGGGACACGGAGGTAAGGTCACCCTATTTTAAACTGTTGGGTCCACAGTTTCCACATTTATAAGATGAGGGGAGTGGACTAGGTGACTTCCACGAATCCCTTCAGCCCTTTCCATTCGAAGAGTCTACTGTTCTGCTTTAAAGTGCTTCGGCGGGGCACCTGGGTGGCTCAGTGGGTTAAAGCTTCTGCCTTCAGCTCAGGTCATGATCTCAGGGTCCTGGGATCGAGCCCCGCATCGGGCTCTCTGCTCAGCAGGGAGCCTGCTTCCTCCTCTCTCTCTGCCTGCTTATGATCTCTCTCTCTCTCTGTCAAATAAATAAATAAAATCTTTAAAAATAAGTAAATAAAGTGCTTCGGCCTTCAAGCTCAGTCGTACTCAGAACCAAATTAAAGTCAGGTTGTTCTTCACTAATAAGCTGCCCCAGGGCTCAGGACCCCTGTTTTCCATCACGGATCTGCTGATTTAGAGAAGCAGCATTAGGTGCTGAGTTAGCTAAGCCATTTCAGCTCTGCCCTCCCCTCCTCTACCCACGAGGCCTGATGCTTGAAGGGAACAAGCAGGTTGGACTTGTCGGTTCAGGAGTGTTTCTGGGTGGAAAGGGCAGCCAGCCACTTGCCCAGGCAAACAGGATGTGAGAGTCTTTTCAGGTGAGTCAGAGCCAGAGACGGAAATCACTCCTGCCTCTCTCTCTGGGGTCTGGCCCCAGCATCAGAACGGGGAAGTCTCAGGGAAAAGTCTGTTCTTGTGGACTAGACCCCAGTATCAGCTAGTAAGTAACCAGAGGAAGGGTCTTTCTTTTAAAGAAAGAGAAAATATTATCGTTTAAAACTGTCACCTGGTTGTTCGGTATCAACGATACTTCAATTAAAAAAACTAAATAAAATAGAGTAAGAAAACATTTGAAACAACTGTAATATCGTATATTATCTATACTCCAGTTTTCAAAATAAAATTCACTCATTCGTTAAAGCTGTCACCCTCAGTGCAAGCTTTTGTTCTAATGACGCTGACATCATCCCAAACATGTCTAGCAGGACTCTTCTGGAATTGTCTTAGAAAGCTGAACCACAGTTTTTCTGAGCTCCATATTCAGGGCAAATCTTCATGCTTTTGAGAGGTGTTTGGACACATTTAAGTCACACAGATCAAATCTTAAGAAAGTGGGGGAAAGTGAGTGACTAAATGGGGCATTGATTATAAAATCATGAGAATGATGATCTTGTGAAGTATGTAAATGGTCCCTGAGGACCTGTTAAGAGACAAAAATCTAGGGGCACCTGGCTGGCTCTGTCAGAGGAGCACGGGACTCTTTTTTTTTTTTTTAAGATTTTATTTATTTGTTTGAAAAAGCTAGAGAGAGAGCATGAGCAGGGGAGGGAGGAGCAAAGGGAAGGGGAGAAGCAGACTCCCTGCTGGGCAGGGAGCTTGAACTGGGATTCCCAATCCAGAACCCAGGATCATGACCCACGTCGAAGGAAGACGCCTAACCCACTGAGCCACCCAGGTGCCCCAGAGCATGCGACTCTTGATCCCGAGGTCATAAGTTTGAGCTCCATCGTGGGTATAGAAATTACTTAAAATTTTTTTTAAGAATTTTTAAAATAAATACTTTGTGCATAAGTATGGTAAGAGTATAATCTCTCATAAAGCTTAAGATCTCTCATAGAGTTATTGAGTTGATGTGCACATTAAGTGGCTCTTCTCCATTCATGGATTAAGGCCTTTGATGATCTGGCCCCCACCAACTATCCAACACCCCGTCCCCTTTTTCCAATCTCCTTGAACCTTGTTCTTAGCCAGGCCCAAATTAATCCCTTGCTTGTTCTTACCTCCACATGTATATCCATCCATACCGTGTCCACCTGATGACCCCTGATTTGCCTTGCAAAATTCAGCTCACATTCTATGAAGACTTTCCTGCCCCCTGCTGTCAGAGTTAATAGTTCCCTTGACGCCCTGTGACACTTCTATGATAGCCCTTGCTACACTAGGTCGTCATTACTTGTTTACACGTCTGCCTCCACTTTTTTCTCTTTTTTTTAAGATTTATTTGAGAGAGAGAGAGAGAGAGAGCAGGAGTCGGGGGAGGAGCAGAGGCAGAGGGAGAATCCTCAAGCAGACTCCTCACTAAGCATGGAGCCTGAGGTGGGGTTCCATCCCAGGACCCTGAGATCATGACCTGAGCCAAAAATCAAGAGTCGGATGCTTAACCGACTGAGCCACCCAGGGATCCCCTGTCTCCAGTCCCTTGAGGGCAGAGTCCAGGACTTAATTATCTGGGCGACCCCAGCACCTAAAACTGCTAGGGAAGTAGTAGACACTACTGAATGGTCTCCTCTGAAGCTAAGCAGTACGGAGCGCCCTCTGGTGGAATCCAAGGAAGCACCAGCAGTAAAGACCTAAAATCAGTCCCAGCTTAAACTTTGCTTATTTTTACGAAGATCATCACCAAGACAGAAAAATCTGCACTGCACAAGAGCTTCCCATCTCCTGCTGTTTCCAGCCGAGGGGCCATCATGAAAGAGGAGGAACAAATATAATCTATAATATATAATAGATGTAAATATATAATACATAATAGATTCTATTTGAGTATGTGTAATGTAACATTAAATAATTGTCAGAAGGTGTCTCCTACTTTCATTCACCCTTTAAAAGTCTTAATTATTGTATGAATGATCAACAATTACTAAAGAAATGATCTAGGGGTCTGAAACCTAGAATTTGGAATGGACCTATATATTCATTCATTTAATAAATAATGATTTAATTGAATAAGAATACTGAAGCTAAACACTTAGAAAGCACCTGTTATATGACAGACACTGCTGAAAAAAATGTTAGAAGTTACCATATCTGGCTTCAAAGAACTCAATCAGGGCGCCTGGGTGGCTTAGTGGGTTAAAGCCTCTGCCTACGCCTCAGGTCATGATCTCAGCGTCCTCGGATCGAGGCCCGCATCGGGCTCTCTGCTCAGCAGAGAGCCTGCTTCCTCCTCTCTCTCTCTGTCTGCCTCTCTGCCTCCTTGCGATCTGATCTCTCTCTGTGTCAAATAAATAAATAAAATCTTAAAAAAAAAAAAAAAACAAAGAACTCAATCAGTGAACACTAGAAACTTCCCAAAGCTCTTTGCAAGGCATTTGAACACACTGTATCATGTAATTCTCACTATTCTATTTTACAGATAAAGAAAATGAGGATAACAGACGTGAAGGGATTCACCCAGCTGCCCAGCCCACTCCTGCTACAAAATAAATGGTAGAACTAGGGCTCATTCTGGGGCTTCTGTATCTAAAGCCAAAGTTCTTCCCACGGGTTCACACAAAGATTCACAAAGTCAAAGGCAGTTCTTTCCTTAAGTTTTTGCTATGTAAATCATCAAATATATATAAAATTAGACAAAATAATATAATGAACCCTAGCTACCTCTCACCTGGGCCCACTTATTATCACCCCATGGTTAACCTTTTTCCATTTATGCCTTTTACCCACCCATCCAATATGATTTGGAACAAATTGAAGGCATCATTTCACCCATAAATATAACTTCAATACCATCACCATGCTAAGAAGAATTAACATTTCCTAAACATCAAATATCCAGTTTTTAAATTTCCAATTATCTCATAAATGTTATTTAAAATTTTACCGTTTGCGGCACCGGGGTGGCTCAGTTGGTTAAGTGGCTGCCTTCAGGCCAGGTCATGATCCCAGGATCCTGGGATCGAGCTACACTTTGGGCTCTCTGCTCAGCAGGGAGCCTGCTTCTCCCTCTCCCTCTGCCTGCCTCTCTCTCTCTCTCTCTCTCTCTCTGTGTCAAATAAACAAATAAAATCATTTTTTTTAATTTACACTTTGCTTATTTGAATTAGGGTCCAATTCAGGTCCAAAATTTGCCTTTGGTTCACATGTTCCCCAAGTCTCTTTTAATATATAGGTTCCCCTTCACCTCTTTTTATTTCCATACAATTTAAATGTAAAGAAACTGGGTCATTTGTCAGAGTTTTCCACAGTCTGGATTTTTTTTGCCTCTCTCAGCACGATGTTGTGTAGTGTGTTCCTTTGTATTTCCTACAAATCAGCATTGTATTCAAAGCAGTGATTCTCAGTCCTTCCCAACAGTAATCAGAGTCATCTGAATAGCTTGTTAAAACAGATTGTGGGGCCCCACCTTCAGAGTTTCTGATTCTGGTCTGAGGCAGCCCTGAAAATTTGCATTTCAGGTGATGCTGACCACACCCAAGAACCGATGATGTAAACTACACGGAGGCTCATTCAGATTCAGAGTTAACTTTTTGATTTTTTAATTTTATTTATTTATTTGATAGAGAGACAGAGAGGGAACACAGGCAAGGGGAGTGGGAGAGGGAGAAGCAGGTTTCCCACTGAGCAGGAAGCCTGATGTGGGGCTCCATCGCCAGGACCCTGGGATCATGACCTGAGCCGGAGGCAGACACTTAATGGCTGAGCCTCCAGGCGCCCCCAGAGTTAACTTTTGGTGTGGGAGACTACCTCACCTGATATTGTGTTCTTCCGTCCAGAGGTGCCTGTTGCCCTGGGTGGTATATTCAACTGATGAATCACTGAACTCGACCTCTGAAACTAGTAACACATTATATGTTAATTAATTGAATTTCAATTTAAAAAAAAGAGGTACATAATGTGTATAATAAAATCTTGAAGAGAAGAAGAAGGAGGCAAGCTGGGGCAAAGCACAATGTGACTCCCAGAAATCCCACCCCCCAGATGGGATATGATATGGGTGATGTTCCTCAGGCACTCCCAGCTGCCTAAAGCTAAGGGAAGGAAAAACAAACGGTAACTTACAAGGATCACCCTCCTGCAGGACAGGAGTCTCCCTCAGTTTACAAACGTCTTAGTGATTTACAGGGAAAGAAGCACTCTTATGAATAATTTAACTTCCAGAAGGAAACTCCGAACTGTCTTAGTGTTAATGCTAGAGAGAAAAACCACCTTCATTTGACACTGGCCAGTCCTCCGAGATCTTGTAGGTCCTCTTTAGCATAGGAAAGTTCTTTTGAAAACCTCCCTTTCTCCTTACCTCCCCCAACGCCCAAGTATACAATCAGTCACGCCTCACAGCCCTGGAGCAGCTTCCCTTTCTGCCCACAGGTCCAGTCCCCATGCTCTAATAAAATGACCTTTTTGCACCAAAGACATCTCAAGAATTCTTTCTCGGCTGTCGGCTCCAGACCTCACCAACATTCAAAAACTACATCACTTGGGGCGCCTGGGTGGCTCAGTCGTTAAGCGTCTGCCTCCGGCTCAGGTCACATTTGCTGGGATTGAGCCCCACATCAGGATCCCTGCTCAGTGGGAAGCCTGTTTCTTCCTCTCCCACTCCCCCTGCTTGTGTTCCCTCTCTAGCTGTATCTCTCTCTGTCAAACAAATAAAAAATTATTAAAAATTATTTAAAAAATTATAAAAAAAACAAAAACTACATCACTTGTAATATGTGTTTGCCATTATTACTTAAGAATGTTAAGAATTTTCAACTCTGCTCTAGAAAATAAGAGAATGAAACAGATAAGGAAGATAGATGACATTAAGTGGAGAAGCGGGGAGCTTATGAAACAAGTAAGACCTTGATCAGTAGAACAGGTGTCTGCTGATATGGGAAGACATGGACCAACTAGGTCAGCACTGAATGGTCACAAGGCACACGAACACCAAACATTTCTGAGACATTCAATATTTATAAGATCTTAAATCAGCTACCCCTCTGTGCTCCTATCCGGCACTCTGTATCTTCTGCCTAAGATTTTCAGCTAAAACCCAAAGCTGTCCATCATGCTGATATGCAAGTTCCAGTGATAGCCTGAAATTCTCACCCTTGTGCTCCTACAACAGAATGTAGGTGAGAGAAAGCTTTTCCTGGCCTTCTAATGGTCCCTGGCTGAGTCTGAAAATTAAACTGACAAAGACAGATCAACAGGAGAAAAATCCTACAGATTTATTTAATGTAAGTTTGATATGACACAGGAGCCTTCACAAGGAAATGCACACGCAAAGAAACAGACCTGAGTATTTTACGCAACATTTGCCGAAGAGTGGACAGTTGCGGAGGAAGGGTAAGTTGAGGAGTCTGAGGTTGTTGTAGGAAAGTGAGGGAATCTTAGCAAGGACTCTTGGTTCAGATTCTTCTTGAGGCTGAGATAATGATCCTCCTTTCCTCCAGGCGGAGGGAGGCCACCCCTTAAGGGAGGATTTTATAAACTGTTTCAGGGGCGAAGGCCAGGGACAGATCAGAGTGACCGTCTTGCTTGTGCCATTTTCTCAAATTCCTTCAGCTTGAAGTATTCAATATGCCAAGGTGTCATAGTTGGGGTGGCGTGTCCTGAACCTCATTGAGAGCAAGAGCGTTTGGGGCCCCCCAGCTCACCCACAACTCCATCCTTATAACAGGCTGGTGCAACAGAAAGACGGGATTTATGAACATTACAGAACACAGGTTCACAGGGGCTGGTTCTTCCACCAATCGGCAGCCTATATCCTAAGGGGGTTAACCTTCCCATTCTCTTTTCCACTGCTTCTCACTACATGTTTTTCACTGGTTTCATAAACCATATAGTTCACAGATCTTAATTTTGCCTGTGAGCCATTCTGTTCTGTGATCTCTGGGATTGCTTGTTCCATAGTTTAGTAAAGGCTATCACAGCAACCAGGTAATTTCTCACGTGATAGTCCTTCTGACACATGACAAGATGTTCTAAGCTCATCCCGTACACTTCTTGCCCTAGACCTGAAATCATCCACAATTCTTCAAGGATTCCAGACTACTTTGATTACTGTTAGTGGGAAATAGTATTTGAGGTTACAGTGTGAATCCTGGGGGAGCTCATTGCTCCTGGGTTGGCAAAGTATCTTTAAAAAAAAAAAAAAAAAAAAGATGTTATTTATTTATTTATTTATTTGCCAGAGAGAGAGAGCACACAAACAGGGAGAGCAGAAGGCAGAGGCAGAAGCAGGCTCCCCACTGAGCAAGGAGCCTGATGCAGGATTTGATCCCAGGACCCTGTGATCACGACCTGAGCCCAAAGCAGTTGCTTAACCAACTGAGCCACCCAGGCATCCCAGTACAGTGTCTTGAATTATATACTGTTTTATGTTATATGGACTTTTTAGATTTCCCATTAAAAGGAATAATTTAAAGTTAAATATGCAGGGGGTGCCTGGGTGGCTCAGTTGGTTAAGCATCCAGACTCTTGATTTCAGCTCAGGTCATGATCTTAGAGCCTTGAGATCAAGGCCAGTGTCGGGTTCTGAGGGGAGTCTGCTTGAGATTCTCTCTCTCCCTCTCCCTCTGCCCCTCCCCACGCCCCTCCCTAAATAAATAAATAAATAAATAAATAAATAAATAAATAAATAAAGTTAAATATACAGGCTCAGACCTGAACCTACTCCTTAATATAATCAACCCTCAATTAGTCAGACTTTACTGATAAATGCATAAATGAGAAAGGAAATAGAGTTACCAGATTTGAGGTTAAACGTAAGGAACTGAACATTTATCTCCAACTTCTAAAGCCCTACTAAAATAGCATATACTCATAAAAGAGAAGGAGAATAAGAAGCTAACAGCAGATAGTAAATGGAACAAAACTTTAGAAGCTGAAAAATAAGTGAATGAGTGCTAAGCGAATTCACGTGTTAGGGAAAGCTAAATTCTCCTAGAATATTGACGAAATAAAATACTCATTCACTGAGGCCAACATAGCCTGATACAGCAGATGAAGACAGTATACCACAAAGATATCAAGCTTATTTCACTCATGAAAACAGAGGCAAAAATCCCATACAAAATATTAGCAAATTGAATCCAACCAGGTGAAAGAAAGGAAGGAAGGAAGAAAAAAACCCATCACTACAAAGTAGGATTTATCCAGTTATGCAATAATGCTTAATATTAGAAAATGACTGAACCACGCAGGCACCCCTCAGCAGAGTTTTTAGTGAAACTGTTAAGATGTTTCTAAAATGTATATGGAGAAGTAAAAAGCCAAGAATAGCCAGGACACTTCCAAAAAGATCAGGGTAGAGAACTTACTCTATCAGATACCAAAATTTATTATAAAGTTATAAAAATTAAGAGGGTATGGTACTGATGTAGGGATGGAAAAATTAACTGATAAAATAATGTGTAGTCCATTAGTTAGAACTTACATATATAAACCTTTGGTATGTAATACAGATGGCAAAATAATAATAATAATAACAACAACACACGTGGCCTGTCAGAGAGTGGGGAAAGGAAAGATGAAAATATGGAGGTTGGAAAATACCATATGGAAAAAAATGAAATTTAATTTCTAGTTTACACCATACACAAAAATCAACTCTAAATGGTTTAAGGGGTGGAAGAGGCAGGCAGGAGATTACTGGTTTTCATTATAAGCCTTGCAACACTAATTTGACTGTTGTGTTATTGAGATAAAAAGTTTAGATTCCGAGAGCCTGGGTGGCTCAGTGGGTTAAGCCTCTGCCTTCAGCTCAGGTCATGATCTCAGCGTCCTGGGATCAAGTCCAGCATCAGGCTCTCTGCTCAGCAGGGAGCCTGCTTCCCTCTCTCTCTGCCTGCCTCTCTACCTACTTGTGGTCTCTCTCTCTGTCAAATAAATAAATAAAATCTTTAAAATATGTATATATAGATTCATTTTTAAAAATATAAATAAAATTTTTAAGAGAGAAAAAGTCCGGGGTGCCTGAGTGGTTCAGTCATTAAGCAACTGCCTTTGCCTCTGGTCATGATCCCAGGGTCCTGGGATCTAGCCCCTTGTCGGGTTCCCTGCTCTGCAGGAAAGCCTGCTTCTCCCTCTCCCACTTGCCCTGCTTGCGTTCCTGCTCTCCCTGTCTCTCTCTCTGTCAAATAAATAAATAAAACCTTTTAAGAAAAATTTTTTAAGGAGAGAGAAAAAGTCTAAGCATTAACAAAGATACGATGAAAAATAACATTCATACACTTTTGGGGGAGGGCAGTTTGAAACTATCGGTCAAAATTTGGCTGCACATTCCTTTGGTCCAGCGATCTCTCTTCTTGGAGCTTATTCTACAGATATACTTGCTGAGAGATATGTATACATGAATTTTTTTGCAGCAGTATTTGAAATAGCAACAATAAAATGTATCTACAACCTAAACAATCACCAGTAGAGGATTGGTCAAGTAAATAACAGTATCTCTAGACAATGGAATATTTTGCAAACAGTACATAGAAAAAAATAACGAGCTAGAAAGTTTGAGATTTCAGATGTCAAGAAACCCCAGGTGAAGACAAACCCACAAGTATGTCTTGGGGAATACCTGAGGTGGGTTGGAGATAAAGGCCATAGAAGCTGAGGAAGTCAAGAATGCGTGAAGCCAGAGTGGGAAGGATGGGTCATTGGGCGTAACTCAAATGTCTAAGGCAGAGAATAAATGTGCAAACCAGGTGCATAAGTTCCTGGTGAATGTGAGGGAATGCTGGGGAGGTAGGTTGGCAAAACCTCAAAAGAGGAGGGGGAGAGAGCCAGAGGTAGGACTTAAGAACTGGCTGTTTATTACAGAATCGATCCAATCAAGCCAAAAATGAGGTTGCAGGGCGAGGAAGACCAGAAAGGAGAGAGCAGATGAAGAGTGTTTCCATAAGCTAGTTACTACTCTGGGCATCTGTGGTTCAAAGTATCTTAGGAGACCCTCTGAGGAACCATGTAGAATGCATTTCAGAAATGAATCAATCTTCTGACTCATAGAAGGCTGGGGCATGATCCACTGTCTCCTCTCCCATTAGTTCAGGGCTGTCTCTGGGGGCAGGAAGTCCCTGCCCTCTCCTGCCCTTTCAGAACTGTGCCTGCTTGCACAGGCTTTCAGGATGGGACATCAGTGTGCATCAGAAGTGACCACAGAGCTGCAGCTGAAGTCATAGACAGGCTAAGGGGATGTGGCATAAGATAACAACAGCATCTCCAGGGTTTTCTGTTTGTGCAGGAGAGTGGAAATATAGTGGGCTGGAAGACACAATGAAGAACAAGGAGCCAAACTTCTGATTCTTGTCCTCTAGGAGATAAAGGCATTTGGAGGAAGAGCAAGAAAAAAGTGTCTTGAGGAGGGAGAAGAGGAGCCAAGTTTTCAGCAAGATAAGAGGTATGGGAAAAAGCATTATATGAAGAGGTTGAGGATTGCAGGCAATCTCTGTACTGCAGAATTCCAATGGCACAAGGGAAATGGCTGAAAGAAGAACGGTGGGATGGGGCAGATGTCAGCTCTGTCTGGGGTCCAAGCCCGAATGAATTGTTGCAGCCCTGAATGCCCACTCAGAAGTGGCCTTGAGAGACAATAACGAGGGGAAATCCTCCCCAAAAGCAGAGCTTCTGGCACTGTACATGGTCATCCACTTCAGTGGAAAGAGAAGTGGCCTGGTGTTAGAACATATAGAGAATCATGGACAGTGGTGAATGGCTTGGTTTATTGGTCAGGGGCCCTTGAATGAGTAAGATTAGAAGCCTGGGGGCAGGGAAGTATGGAGAACAGCTGTGTGTATATGGACCTATGAGAATCATAAAATGTGAAGGTCTTCGTGTCATAGAACATCCACCAGAGGACATCCGTCATGGAAGAGGCACTACAACACAAAGTAGAAGACGATGACTAAGCCAGCCAGGGTCAACTAGTCCCTGTCCTTGGCCATGCCAAAACAGGGACAACAAGGTTATAAATGTGGTCGCTATGGGGGCAATGGTGGAGGCTATAGCTGGGTTCAACAGGGGGGCTCCCTCTCATCAAGGCTGATCTAGCCATGGTTGCTGCCAAAATAGTCCAAAGCTGAGGCTCCAATTTGGGACCATCCCTAGAGGAAACCCATCAGCCACTTCTTGGCAAGTTAATGACATTGGGTCCCCTCCAAACCAAACCTGGAAGGGGCTTGGTTCATTTCATAGGAATTGATACGTATTCTGGGAGTGGGTTTGAGTTTCTTGCCTGCAAAGCCTACTATCCGAGAGTTATATACTGCCACATCAGCTCTAGATCTTGCATAGCATCACTAGGGACCACGGGACCCACTTTGAAACAAAAGTATATGGACATGTGACCGTGGGATTCACTGGTACTATCGTGTCCCACACCACCCTGAAGCTGCCAGTTGATGGATCAATGGAAAAGCCTTTTGATGACATAGCTAAGGTATCAACTCAGAGATGATACCCTACAGCCTGGTGCACTATGCTTATACATTTTAGGCCAATGACTAGAATACGATACTGTGTCCCCAAGAGAGAACGCGTGCATCCAGGAACTAAGAGTTGGCATGGGAGTATCCACCCTTACCATTACCCCCAGGGAACTATTCGGGAAATGCATGTTTCCTGTCCCCATAACTCTAGACTCTGAGTTTCTAGAGGCTATGGTTTCCAGAAGCAGAATGCTTCCGCCACAGTACACAGCAAGAGTTCTATTAAACTAAGCTACACCTGCTCGCTACCATGGCCAAGAGACCCAGAGACAAAAAAAAAAAAAGAATTTGCTCAGGGTACCTGACTGGCTCAGCCAGTAGAACATTGACTCTTGATCTCGAGGTTGAACTTTGAGTCCAAGCCCCACATTGGGTGTAGCACTTACTTTAAAAAAAAAAAAAAAGAAGGGCACCTGGGTGGCTCAGTGGGTTAAAGCCTCTGCCTTCGGCTCAGGTCATGATCTCAGGGTCCCCGCATCGGGCTCTCTGCTCAGCAGGGAGCCTGCTTCCTCCTCTCTCTGCCTGCTTGAAATCTCTCTCTGTCAAATAAATAAATAAATAAATAAATCTTTACCAAAAAAAAAAAAAAAAGAAGACGAAGGGGGGGGGCTGGGTGGCTCAGATGGTTAAGCGCCTGCCTTCAGCTCAGGTCACGACCCCAGGGTCCTGGAATCGAGTCCCATATCAGGCTCCCTGCTGAGCAGTTCTCCCTCTCCCTCTACTTCTCCCCCTGCTTGTGCTCTCCTGCTCTCTCTGTCAAATTAATTAATTAATTAATTAATATTTAAAAAAAAATTTTTTTTAAAGAAGATTCAGTCTCCCAGCAGAAAGAGCCTTTCCTTATCATCAGGAGGAGTCAGGGCTGTAGGGAGCAGGAAGACTACATACAAAACCCAAGGGTTCACGGCCCGAGAAGGCCAGGCGGCCNAAATTTTTTTAAAGAAGATTCACTCTCCCAGCAGAAAGAGCCTTTCCTTATCATCAGGAGGAGTCAGGGCTCTAGGGAGCAGGAAGACTACATACAAAACCCAAGGGTTCACGGCCCGAGAAGGCCAGGCGGCCAGGTGACCAGGCTCTTGGGGCTCAGACTCCTCAAGCTACGTCTTCCCCTAGGTTAGCAGAAGCCCTGGCTGAGGCGGGAGAGATCTAGAATGGGTAACAAAGGAGGGAGAGGACTACCAGATGGGGCTCCAGACCGCCGTATAGTGGAACCCTAACGAGTCCCACTAACTTCCCATTTATACATAAGCTTCTCTGGGAAGAGATCGAGCAGGGTCCTGAGAAGGCTGTTTAAGGACGGGGTGAGATGGTGATACAGCAAGTGGACCGGAGCAGAGCAAGGGGCGAGCTGAGTGGCTGCTCCGTGGAGCTGCCCAGGCTCCCCCTTGAGCGCTGCTCACTGCTTCTGGGGCCTTGTGTCCCCCGGGGTCTCCGAGCTGAGCTCTTTCACAGGCATTGTTCTCAGTAGAAGCAGCTGCCTTGCTCAAGTCCTTACCCCCTTTCTGGGAACGGTTCATATCCAAGACTAGAAGAGGTGCCCGTTGCCTCAATTCGGGACTGTCCTGGGAGATCGTCCCGGCCTGAGAACTCCCCGTGGGATTGGCCGAGATCTCTGCTGCCACCCTGACTTAGTTCACCTTCCGCCCGCAGCCCCCAATCCTGCTTCCTGCCCTTCCAGGTGCTGTTCCTGTGCCCCCTCAGTGGGCCTCCTGTGCACAAATCGCAAAGTTTGTTTCCCAGAGAACCCAAACGGTGACAGTGCGCATTTAGAGATAAGAAGGTAACCACCAGAAGAAACCAGTTCACAAAGTCAAAAGTGGTTTTCTCTATGGAGAGGAACAGGGCTGAGGCGAGGAGGGGAAGGAGACTGCCGTTACATCCCCTTCTGGGCCCTTCCATCATTAAAACCTTTGTTCACGTAAATGGTTTTTGGTGGTTGTTTTTTTTAAGATTTTACGTATTTATTTGACAGAGAGAGAGACAGTGAGAGAGGGAACACAAGCAGGGGGAGTGGGAGAGGGAGAAGGAGAAGAGGGCTTCCCTCTAAGCAGGGAGCCTGATGCGGGGCTCAATCCCAGGACCCTGGGATCGTGACCTGAGCCGAAGGCAGACGATTCATGACTGAACCACCCAGGCGCCCCAGATGTTTTTAATTTAAAGAATTCGATACTGTTGCTCTCCCGTTTTAAACCTTTCCATTGCTTCCCACTTCATTTAGAATAATCCTTGAGAATTGTCAACATGGCTTTTAAATCCCTCCCCGACTGGTCCCTGCTGAGTTTCCCACCTCACTCTCTCCGTTAGCTGCCTTCTGGACTCGTAGTTTCTCAAATGGGCCTCTCTTCCTAACCGCTCTGTCTGAAATCGTTCAGCCGTCCTCCCCTCCACCTGGTTCACTCCTATCCCGTCCGTCGGATTTCTGCTTGGATGTCAGTTTCCAGAACTAGTGTAGTTTGAGAACTGCCCCTCAAACTGTATTAGTCACCCCTTTATCATTCCTACAGCACCTGTAGGAATGCACCTGTCACTGGATACAGTATATCTTAAAATATTTTGCAAAGTTGGAAGGTACTTAAAATAATGAGGAATCGGCTAATAATACTGGGAAAGTTTTTAATAAACTCAACTGAGAAAGGCTCAAAAAATAATGATAATAATATCTGTCTCCTGAAATCATCCGTTTAACGTCCACAAGGACTGTCTTGCTACACCTGTCATTACTACCCCCAGCACAAAACTACGGCATAGTCGATATTATATATTTACCAAGTGAGTTTTGCCAAAATGTTTCCTAAAGTCTCAGCTCTGTACCCAACAAGTTACGTAACCTGTTCCGAGCTGCAGTTTGCTCAAGTATAAAATGGGGGTAAAGACAACACCTACCTTGGAGGGTTGTTCTGAGAATTAAATGACATATGTTGGCAAAGCCCTGTGCACAGTGCCTGACCTCTAGTAAGCATTTGATTAATGTATGCTTAAAAATAAAGGCTGTATTGGGCGCCTGGGTGGCTCAGTGGGTTAAAGCCTCTGCTTTCGGCTCAGGTCATGATCTCAGAGTCCTGGGATCGAGGCCCGCATCGGGCTCTCTGCTCAGCAGGGAGCCTGCTTCCTCCTCTCTCTGTCTCTCTGCCTGCCTCTCTGCCTGCTTGTAATCTCTCTCTCTGTGTCAAATAAATAAATAAAATCTTTAAAAAAAATAAAATAAAATAAAGGCTGTATCAATAGATCAATAGACACTGAAATCAGCAGATTTTGAGACGGTCACTTTTTACCTTTTCCAACACTGAATGTTGTGTTTTAAAATATTTTTGTAAAAAGACATATATGCTTTTGTAAATAGTATAGGCCAAAAAAAAGTGGGGGATCTCATGACTTTAAGCCAATGTGTATTTCCAAGTCAATAGGCTTTTTGTTAATGAGACACGTACGCCTTGCTATTCCCTGACAGGCACACCATAAAGGAAGCAAGGGGGCGCCCGGCTGGCTCAGTCCTGGGGCCTGCAAATCTTGATATCAGGGTTATATGTTCGAGCCCCACGATGGGTGTGAAGATTACTTAAAAATAAGATCTTTAGGGGCACCTGGGTCGCTCAGTCAGCTAAGCGTCTGCTTTTGGCTCAGGTTGTGATCTGGCCTCCTGGTTTAGAGCCCAGAGGGGGGGTTCCCTGCTCAGCGGGGAGTCTGCTTCTCCCTCTCCCTTTGCCCCTCTCCCCAGCACAGGCTCTCCTTCTCACACTCTCTCACTCTCTTAAATAAATAAATAAAATCTTTAAAAATAAATAAAATAAATTCTTTTTTTTTTTTAAAGCAAATATTCGGGTGCCCGGGTGGCTCAGATGGTTGAGTGTCTGCCTTCTGCCCTGGTCATGATCTCAGGGTCCTGGGATCGAGTCCCATGTTGGGCTCCCTGCCCAGTGGGGAGTCTGCTTCTCCCTCTGCCCCTCCCCTGCTTGTGCTCTCTCTCTCTCTCTCTCAAATGAATAAATAAAAAATAAAAGCAAATATTCAGTGCTCCCCTCCTTGTCACAACTTATTTGGGGGGCAGGCTATCGGAGAAGGGAGTCCCGACCGTGGCATTATTACTGTGCAAGGCCCCGCGCAGTTAAATCGCAGGTATCTCTCATCTTCCCTTCAGGTTTTGCCACAGCGCCGTTGCTCGTGCTATGGGAAGATATGGGGCCCATCTCTCCCCAGCCAACCCAGGTGGCTGTCTCTGCCTCGAATGTTTCCAAGTGACGTAGAACCCTACAGGCCCAGAGGCCCCTCCACACTTCCTGTGTGGGGTTCAGAAACTCGCCTCCCCTCCCAGCCTTAGGTGCCTGCTTCGGAAAATGGTGAGTCTCCCTCTAACGGGTCCCCATTTCATCCCAGCATTGGGAACAATGACCTTAGGGTTCTCACCTTCAGCAGGGGGTCTTGGGAAAGTCCTCTGGTTTCTTTTTCAGAAGTGATAAGCCACCGGCCTCCGCCATCTTAGGTAGAATAAGGGTCCGTCCAGTGAGAGAAGGATGCAGTCGGGGAACCTCTGGAGAATTCTGGGACTCTGTCTCTTATTAGGTAAGCAGGATGAAATGAGAAAGGGTGGTATTTCTCCAGACTACGGGAGGGCTCACAGCCGACCTCGGTGCTGCCCAGTGGTCCCATGGAGGCTCATTTACCAGGAGATGGAAGGAATGCTTTGTGCGCCATTAGGGCCGGGATCTAAGCCTGCAGGCTAATGAGAAAGATGCACAGGAGACCGTTCGGGAAGCAGCCAAAGAAAAACATTTGGGATCATAGCTTTTGGGATCAAAGCAGAGAAGGTCTCTGCCTCCAAGTACAAGCTCGTTGATCAGTGAACTACCCAGGCTTTAAGAACTAACACAAAAGACATGAGAAGAGCTAATCTCCACCCCTCATCGTGAGGAGAGCAGATAGTTGAACCCAAACCGTGAAGGGGAATCATTGATCCCTGAGAGAATACCTGCCCGGAACTTTCAGTCCCTTTCTGAAGACCAAGAGCTTTCAATTCATTTAGTCCTTTTGAAGCAAGGGAGAATACAAGTTGATAAATAACCGAAAGCAATCCCACATCCCATAGGAGATAAGATTTTTTTTTTAAGTTGCCGTTTATTAAGTGCCAGAGACTGTATAAAGAAAAAATTCTTTGCACATGTCAACTAATTGAATTCTTACCTCCATCTTGGAAGGTAAACGTTCCATCCCTTATTTTACAGACAAAGAAATGGACACGCAAAGATAGTAAATAACTTGTTTAAAGCCACACAGCTAGTAAGGGCGAAAACTGACATGAAGAACAGCCCTGCCTGTCTGCACGTGGCTACATGGTGTAAAATGGCTCAGGATGGTTTTATTTCAGTGGCCTAGACAAGGCGACCCTCCATCGCTGAGGCTGCTCTCTCAGAGCCAGGGCCACGGCAACATCTCCACTTCCTGCCTGGCTGTGCATCTCTCAGGCGGGAAGGCTCACACAAATCTCCCTGCATCCTGCGGCGTCTACCTCAGCAGGACCTGAGTGGGGATTGCCACTCTGCATTGCTAATAAGCTCTTAGGCTTCTGAGTCTGAGACTGGTCCAAGGAAAACATTTCGAGATTGTCAGGGGCAGGGCGTGACTCCCGCAAGGAGTGGTCAGGCATTTTCTCAGAGGGTTATAATATCAACGATGCTTTCCCAGGGAGGAAGGGGTGGGGAAGATGGAGAGAGAGAGAGACACTGGATATCAAAGTCCCAAGCCCCCCTCAAGATTTGGCATCACGAGATGTGCCCCATCTGCTCTGGAAATGGATGGCCCTGGGCAGGTGGAGGGGGTCTCACTCCATGTAGAGGCTGTTGGTAAAAGAGAGGTCCAGGTATACAGAAAACTTCCAGCAACATCAGGGAAACTGGTCATCATAATGAATCCAAGTTTTTGCTGAGTGAGGAGCCCAGTGGAAATGTGACCAGGCTCTTCCACACACAGGCTCTATTTGATGAGTAAGGAGAGTGTCAAATATCTCCATCTCTGTGTCAAGCAGAAAACAAATGGAAAAACTGAACAATCAGACCAGCTGGAGCCGGAGATAGAACAAGAATCTCAACATTTGTACCAAACTGAGAGCTTGTTTTTCTTCCACGGTCTGACTTTCAAAATGGAGGCTTGGCTGCAAAATTCTTTTGCTATTTTTCCAGTGGCCCAAAAAGTAGCCTCAACTTTTTCTATCTCCTGTTTCTCAAATACTGAGTGTTCATGTTTAATGCTAGATGCTTCTTTGCATCCCAGTTGATCAGGAACCTCTGGTCCATACCCAGCAGTACATGTCACTTACCTGGGGTACAGAAATGAGTATGATCCAGGGATAGTTGGGAAAGACTTTAGATGTTCAGAAACGGTCAGACCAGACCACATCACTTTCTTTCTTTTTTTTTTTTATTAAAGTTTTACTTTTATTTATTCAACACAGAGAGAGATTGATCACAAGCAGGCAGAGAGAGAGGAGGAAGCAGGCTCCCTGCTGAGCAGAGAGCCCGATGCGGGCCTCGATCCCAGGACCCTGAGATCATGACCTGAGCCCAAGGCAGAGGCTTTAACCCACTGAGCCACCCAGGCGCCCAGACCACATCACTTTCTCTGCTTGGAATTTCAAGGGCCCACAATATTTACTAACTTTTTTTTTTCATATTTATTTTCTAGTTGGCGCTTGGGGGCAGGAAGGTAAGATACGCTTTCTTTCCTTGTTATGAAATCAACCTAGCGTTCTTTGTTTTTTGGAAAGGAGCTTTCTCTAGGAGCCCCCTCCTCCACAGAGCTTCCCCAGAGACCCATAAAAGGAGTTTCTACCACCGTCTCCTTTGCCTTTTCCTGATCAGACTGGAGATAGTTCCAGCCCAGAAGAGGATAAGCAATGGAGATCATAGGAAATACAAGTCTTAACCATTCAAAAGAAAAAAATCAAGACTTTGGGATTGAATGTGCCAAAAGTTCCATTTGTGTACATTTCATATTTGATGTGGGATTTTTGTCGAGGGTATGAATGTATGCACAGGGATGTGGTGAATAAGCCTCTGGGGCATCATTTGGATGCACCTTTTAAAGTCACATGTCCAAATACTCTGAATGTGCATGCGTGTATATTCGTGTGTGCACATGAATGTGAGTATGCCTGACCTGGACAGACTTCTCAATCAGAGAGGTAGAGTCAGGAGTGCCCCAACATTGGAAGCCTTTCTGCTCGATCAGCTCCTCTGAGCTGAGTGACCCAATTTTGTGTTTAAAGGCGGCCACTGGGCCTGTCTACACTCTGTGACACTGCCCCATTTACAATGTTTTTAGAACTTTTTTTTCTTTTTTATCCTGTAGCATGCTTTAATGTTACCTTATCGACAGATGGAATATGTCGAAAGCACACATGTGCTTTAGAGTAACTAATCTCTCCTGCATGCTTCTGCCAGTTAGAGTGGATTTTTCTCCATCATTGATTTATATGCAATACCTATCTTCCTTTTCCCCCAGCTTTATTGAGATATAACTGACGTATAACACAATGTAAGTTTAAGGTGTATGATATAATAATCGATATTGCAAAATTACTACTTAGGATCCACTTTTGTAAATTGCCATCAGTTGTTTAATGTAGGATGTAGGGCCCCAAACAGCTTTTCCTATACAGCTGTGAGGAATTGGAAGATCCATTGTTTTCTTCTTTTTTGTTAATTTAGAAAATTACATTTTATTTTTTTAAGATTTTTTTTTTCTAAAGGAATCTCCACACCCAATGTGGGGCTCAAACTTACAACCTCAAGATCAAGAGTCCCATATTCTATCAACTGAGCCAGCCAGGCACCCCAGAAAATCACATTTTTTTTTAAGATTTTATTTATTTATTTGACTGAGAGAGAGATCACAAGTAGGCAGAGAGGCAGGCAGAGAGGGAGAAGCAGGCTCCCTGCTGAGCAGGCAGCCGGATGCAGGGCTCGATCCCAAGACCCTGATATCATGAGCTGAGCTGAAGGCAGAGGCTTAACCCACTGAGCCACCCAGGAGCCCAGAAATTCACAGTTTAATACTCTAGAGAATTTGAAAAATAAATATAAACTTGCCCATAATCATTTCACCAGTCATAAACATTGCTGACAGGCTGACCCAGTTCCACCATGCAGTCTTTTCTCTTTCTCTTTCTCTTTTTTTATTTGAATAGAGTTGACACACAATGTTACATTAGTTTTAGAAGGTCCTAACCCAGGGGACCAGACTCTGGTCTTAGTAACTGATACAAATGTAGTTAATAGTTGCTTATCATTTCCTTTTCAGAGATTGAGGAACCTTCCGGTAAGAGGATTTTCACTCTGCACCACCTCTTTTCAAATGTGGAACAAAATGGTATTGAGGACAATCATAGTAATAGACACTGAGAACCAGAACTACCAGAGGAAAAATACAATTGTCTATCGGTAGGATCTGTATGAAATGCGCCTATGTCTGTCGCTATGGTGTACCCCTGAGCATGCATTTGGGGAAGAATACACATGTAAGTGTGGGTGGGAGCCACCACTGAATTTTCGTGTAAATCACGAGTTCATTGAAGGCACAGATGGCCTCTTATTTACCTGGTCCAGTGCCTGGCACATAGTAGGTGCCCAACAAATATTTTTTGAATGAGTAAATGATCACTAATTCCCTTTCTTCAAGAAGGTGATGGTCTTGGGTGAGATACAAATAACTGATAATACAGTGTGTTGCGTGCTATGATATGGGTAAGTACAGGCTAAAATACACCGTAAAAACAGTACCAGACAACTCTACAGAGGAGAGTTGGGGAATTCTTGAGCTGAGTTTGTTTGTTTTTTTTAAGATTTTATTTATTTATTTGACAGAGATCGAGAGCACAAGTAGGCAGAGAGGCACACAGAGGGACAGGGAGAAGCAGGCTCTCTGCCAAGCAGGGAGCCGGATTCGGGACTCGATCCCAGGACCCTGGGCTCATGACCTGAGCCAAAGGCAGCGGCTTAACCCACTGAGCCACCCAGGCATCCCTTGAGCTTAGTTTTAAAGGATAAGCTTTGCGTGCTGGGGTGGCTTGGTCAGTTAAGTGTCTGACTTTTGATTTCGGCGGCCATGACTCCAGGGTCATGAGATCGAACCCTGTATCAGGGTCCGTGCAGAGCATGGAACCTGCTTAAGATTCCTTCTCTCCTTCTCCCACTGCAACCCCCGCTCTGACACACACTCTCTCTCTCTAAATAATAATAATAATAAAGGGTGACCTTGAATTTTAGGAAGAAAGATATTTTAGGCAGAGGAGTTAAGGCTGTGTAGTGTGAGGTTAAGAAGCTAGATGGCGGGCGCCTGGGTGGCTCAGTGGGTTAAAGCCTCTGCTTTCGGCTCAGGTCATGATCTCAGGGTCCTGGGATCGAGGCCCGCATCGGGCTCCCTGCTCAGTGGGGAGCCTGCTTCCCCCTCTCTCTCTCTTCCTGCCTCTCTGCCTCCTTGTGATCTGTCTCCCTCTGTGAAATAAATAAATAAAATCTTTAAAAAAAAAAAGAAGCTAGATGGCCATATTTGAATCCTGGATCAACTTCTTACTCGTTGAGTGTCTGAATAATTCACTTCACTCTTCTGTGCTATACCATCATCGTGTATAAAACAGAAATGATAATGATACCTAGTTTGTTAGGTTGTTTTAAGGATGGAATAAGTGATTCACTTAGAACATTGTCTGACATATAGAAGCAATGGGTGAATTTTAGTTATTATTATAAGGGAAGCATGCAGACTAGATAACAAGCATTAGAGTTCATTGAGCATGCATAGTCTAGGTATTGCCCTGAATATTTCACCCGAATTTCTCATTTAATTCTCCTAACGTCCCTATTTTACAGACAGGGAGACCAAGGTTTAGAAAATAAATAGTCCAAACACCGAGATAAATATAAATGCAGATTTAGTTGATACTGAAGTTCATTTTCTTAACCATCATGAAGCAGTGTCTCTGGATGTGTGTATCAAGTCTTTGTGAGCATTTGAACCTTTTGCAGGCACAGATATCCGGGCCCTCATCTGAGCATGTATGTCTAAACTCTGCCACCAAATCTGTGCTGATAAAATGCCTAAGCAATTTTCTTTACGTTCTTCGCATTTCTTTTTCAAACAAACACCCCAAGCAGAGTGAAATGTCTATTTACTTTTAAACAGTTTTATTTATGATTTCTAGCTTATTTAACATTGCCAAGAAATAGCAGTATTGAAAAATTATTTCTAAGTCAAAATAATATCAACTATCTACGTCATTATGCTCAACCCCTAATTATTAGCAGATAGATAAATCTGGAGAATGACTTGTTTACCGTCCCGTATGATCTCAGCCAGAGAGGGGCCTGAGCAACTGGGTCAGAACTCATTTCTGTTCTCCATCATAGTAGGACTCCAAGAAGGAAAGGTAGAAAGTAACTGACATTTTTCTTTAAGCATCTGCTATGTACCATTCATTTTTACCAGCATAATCCATTTAATACTTGTAAATATCCTGTGAGTTGGATGTTTCATCTCCGTTTCCCAGATGAATAAACTGAGGCTGAGAGAAATTCAATGATTTGTCCTCAGACACACAGCCTAAGGCAGATCTGGGATTCAAACACAGGGCTTCTGAGGCAGTCCAGGGCTCTGTTTCCAACAACATTCTGTAGCACAAAAGCCCCCAACAGGGAGAGTGCCGTCTCTGAGCATCCCCACCTCTCCTGTCTTCCAGCTGCCACACCCAGGCTTGAGCATAACCTAGTGCCACCCCGTGTCCTGGCCACAAGTCTTCCAGAAAACAAGGATGCACCCGAGCTGCACCTCCCAGGATAACATTGCCTGCTCTGGGGAATGTGCCTGGGCGCCTAAATCAAATCAGCGGCTTTCAGTCTTTCATACCAATAGTGCCTCCCTCTAACAAAAATAATTGAGAGTTGATTATATGCAGGAGATGGTTCAACGTAAACCCACTTTTTATTGGAAGAACCATTCCCTGAAAATGAGTACAGTCCTTTACATAATTTAAAGGCAGTAAAAGAAAAAGTGGTGTAAAATAAGAAGGATGTTTGATCTCTACTATGAGGGATTCTGTTGATTATAAGAAAGAGCTTCCAAGTGGTGAAAAATAGATAAGGCCAAGAATCAGTGGCTCGAAGATGTTGCAAAGATGAGTGAAGGTCTTTATCTCTGAGAAGACCCTTTCATCCAGAATACAGTTCTTGCTAATGTAAGAGGTTGAGCTTGAAGACTTCTAGAATTTTTCAGCTTTAGGGTTTTAAGACTTTCTAAGCTTCAGTGGATCGGGATCTAGGGGCACACACTGGTGTAGTCTCAACATGATGCATCTGAACAGCATCAGTGAGCATACCTCACCTTCAAGGCTTGGGGCTCCCTAAAAGATGGGCCTTCTTTGGAGTTTCTTGGGGATAATGTCTAGTCCCACTTGAAAATTTTTATCTACAACTTAAACTTAAGCCAAGGTTATTTTCTTACAGTGCTTTCCTTTTCTCATGTTCAGGTGAATCAACAGATTCACCTCCAGAGAAAGGTAAGTTTCTCTGTCTTTCATGTATGCCATGAGGATGCTGTTGGCTGGATGGGGGAGAAGGAATTGGTTGGGAGAGATTATCCCCCCAGACTGAGGTCCTTCTAACTCCTATTTTGGAAATATTCCCAAAGGGACTTTCTAGCTTTCCTTTGCTTCCCTTTTCCCCTTCCCAAGCCCCCATGTCCACCACGCCTGAACTGTGAAGTCACCTTCCAAAGGTTCTCCGGTTCCCCTTCTCCTTCAGATCCCCTCTTTCATGCCTTCTAGCCAGTAGAGCTCCCCTTTAATGAGAAAATCCCAGACCTGGATGACAGATGACCTTCTGCATCTGGTTGGTTCTTCTGTTCCTAATTTGCCTTTGCCAAAATTTTACTGGTTTCTCAATTTCTCTTCTCTCCTCTCCTGTTTCCCAGGTTATGAAGTCTCCATCTCTGGAACCAGGGTAGTGCTGACATGCCCTGAGGAAACTGAAACTGGAACTTTCAATTGGGAAAAAGATGGTGTAAATAAGCCAGAATCTAAGGAAAAAGAGCTAATTCTGGAGACGTTTTCAGAAGTGGAGGACAGTGGTTATTATGCCTGCTATACAGACCCCTCGAAGAAGAACTTTCTCTACCTAAAAGCGAGAGGTAATACAGGTCACCAGAGCGAGAGGTAATATAGGTCACCAGAGCAATATAGGTCACCCATGGAACATTTTAGAAAGAGCCATTTCAAGGGGGCATTCTCAATCATTTCCCCTAACACACCTCACAGTCCCCTGGCATCTTTGTGCTTCTCTTATACTCAATCCTGAGACTCTCAGGGACCCCACAGCCTCAGTGTTTTCTGAAATATGGGTTAAACACCAATATGGGGTCATCTGGGAAAGCCCAGTCAACACTGGATCTAAAATGACAACTTTCCAAGAGACAGGTTTGTGTCATTTGCGTTATAGCAAATCCAGAATCATGGCACATCGATATGGGTTTATCTGGTGATTTATCCAGAGATCAATTTTTCAGAAAGATTTGCAAAGCTGCTATGATAAAACATCCTAAAGTACAGCATAAGAATGATAGCTAACATTAGTTTCAAACACTGTACCAAACACTTGCTGGGGATTTTTTTCATGTAATCCTCTCGAAAACCATGAGTTAAGTACTATTTAATTCCCATTTTTAAAAAAAGATTTTATTTATTTATTATTATTATTATTATTTTTAATTTATGAGCGAGGGAGCATGAGCACAGGGCAGGGGGAGGGGGAAGCAGGCTCGATCTCAGGACCCCGGGATCATGACCTGAGCCGAAGGCAGACACCTAACCACCCAGGCACCCCTATTTCATTCCCATTTTATACAAGGGGAAACAGAGGCTTTGTGAGTTGTAAATACTTCTCACAGCTAGTGAGTAGAGGAGCTGGGACTTGAACCCAGGACTGTCTGACTCCAGAGCCTCTACCCATAACTCTTTGCTTGGTGTTACGAAGGTTAAAAGGTCCGGCTCTGGCCATGGTGAGCGAGTAAAGGGAGAATCGCCTTTATTTGTTCCTTGCTGGTCTCTACCGTCCTTGTGTCTTTTTTCCTCAGTGACTGCTCTTCCTCTCCCTGTACCTCTGTCCCCACAGTGTGTACGAACTGCGTAGAAGTGGGTATTATGGCAGTGGTTGCCATCATTGTCGCCGACATCTGCATCACTCTGGGCTTCCTGCTGGTGGTCTATTACTGGAGCAAGAATAGAAAGGCCAATGCCGTGTCTGTGATGAGAGCAACAGGTGCTGGCAGCAGGACTAGGGGTAAGAGTTAAGTTGGAAAAGAGTCCCTCCAAGGGGGTTGTCCAGGCTGGGCCAGGATGGGGGGCGAGGCCACAGCCAGCTCAGGACAGCTCCTATAGAACATTCCCCGTGTGGCCAACATCTGGACAGAGGGGATCACGTCTCAGATTGCTTCTCTCTTTCCTGCCCCAGAGAAATACAAAAAGTGTATTAACAGGATGGCTGTGAGTGTTCTGGAGCAACCAGATTCAGGCTCCATACGTCCACTCTCCAGTCTGCGGGGAGAGAGACTTCGAGATGTTAGCTCCTGCCTTTTCCTTTCCCGTACCCGCAGAAAAGGACACATGGAAGGACTTTGAGCTGAGGAAAGTCGTAAAATGATAAGAAGGGTATGGAGGCTGTTAGAGATGGGATTAAAGGAAACAGGAGACAGAGTGGCCAAGATGGAAAAAAGGGGGTCTAGAGGAGAGAATGGGGGGGTTGCTGTCCCTCCTGGATAGGGGTCTCGTGGCCACGAGATTTGCGCTCCCTCATGGGAACGAATCATTTCCCCTCCCACCACTGCAGGACAAAACAAGGAGAAGCCACCACCTGTTCCCAATCCGGACTATGAGGTAACAGGGGATAGAGTGGGGGTGGGGATCTTTCTAGGGGAGAAGGGCACAGGTGGGACGGTCCATCTGGCCGGCCGGACACTTGGAAGCCCCTCACTCAGGGCTCCCGGACAAGCTGCTGTGTGCCCGCGTCTGCCTCCTTGCGAGCAGAGCAGGGCGGTTTCCAAGGCTGCGTGGCTTCTACAACCATGGCATGGGGGTGGGGGGTGGGGGTGACACCCTCTTTCTGGGGCTCATGCACTAGCGGGGATACAGTGTGGGGAATACCGTAGCCACACACTCTAACATGATCAATTCGGGACTGAGGTCCCACCTCCATGCACTGGTGCAGACACACTGGTTGTAGAAATATTAAAGGTCTTGGGCACCTGGGTGGCTCAGTGGGTTAAAGCCTCTGCTTTCGGCTCAGGTTGTGATATCAGGGTCCTGGGATCGAGGCCCGCATCGGGCTCCCTGCTCGGCGGGGAGCCTGCTTCCCCCTCTCTCTCTCTGCCTGTCTCTCTGCCTCCTCATGATCTCTCTCCCTCTGTGAAATAAATAAATAAATAATCTTTAAAAAAAAAAAAAGAAAGTAATATTAAAGGTCTTCATTGGTAAATACCCCCCAGCTTCCTGCCCCCTCTCCCGACACACACATGGCCAGACATCACAGCCTCTCTCCCACCAGACTGCCTCTCATTTTGACAACTGAAGAGTTAATGTGTGGCATGGCAGCGAACCTCCAGGATTGTTAGGCTGGTTGGTGCATGTGTGTGCACTACTGGTTGTTAAGTATCAGGACTCCACATCTGAACAAACTCCCTAGATATTTACTGAGCATGTGGTATCCACTTTCATGTAAGTGACGTCATTTAATCCTGACAAATGCCCTAAGAGGTGGGTCTTGAGATTCCCATTTTTGAGATGGGGAGGCTGAGGCTCCCAGAAGGTGACAGGTTCAAAGTCTGTTACCAGTGGGGCCCAGGTTAGAATTCGAGCCTGCCTCCTGACTCCTAGTGCCAGGTTCTTTCCGGGGCACTAAAGCTAGATCTTTAGGGGCCTCTTTCTTTCTTTCTTTCTTTCCTTTCTTTCCTTTCTTTCCTTTCTTTCTTTTTTCTTCTTTCTTTCCACCAGTAGGCAGAGCAGCAGGCAGAGGGAGAGGGAGAAGCAGGCTCTCCGCCGAGCAGGGAGCCTGATGTGGGGCTCCATCCCAGGACGCTGGAATCATGATCTGAGGCAAAGGCAGCCGCTTAACTGACTGAGCCACCCAGGCGCCCCGGGCCCTTCTTTCTTAGGAACTATTTCCTCCCATCCTGCTGACCACAACCTCTCTATTCCACCCCCAGCCCATCCGGAAAGGCCAGCAGGACCTCTATTCTGGCTTGAATCAGAGAGGCATCTGACAGCTCCTGAGGACGCAGCCTCCTCCGGGCCCGGGTCTGGCTTCTCCGGGGCCTGCTACTCCCTGTACCGAGGGTAAATCCTGGACTCCAGAAGACAGTTGCTCCTCTGCCTTCTGGAGAACTCACACCCTGCAGCCTTGTCCCTCGCTTCCTCCCTCCTCTCTCCTGGGCCAGCACCCAGTCCTCGACTATCTCCGCCTCATCATCTTCTGAAACATCGTGGCTCCTCACAGGCTCACACCCGGAGTGCCCTCTGGTCAGGGTATTTATTTCTGTTATTCACCCCAACATCACCGGTTCCTTCCTACCCTGCACGGGGTGTCCCTGCTCCCTTCCCTTCCCCCCTTTCCTGAGCAGAACTTGCCCCCCATCCCTAACTATTCCATCTACCTATTTTTCCAGATCTCTCTTTAAAAACTCCTTGTGGGGATGGACTGGGTAACTCTGCCAGGGGTCCTGCCCCCTTCACAGACCCTGGCCCAGAGCCAGCCCTCCCCAGGTCTTCCCTGCAGGCCCCTTCATGAATATGCTAGGCTCCCTGTCAGCTGAGAGAGAAAAGAAATAAAGTGTATTTGGCTGAAAGATTTTCTGTCCTTCTTTTCTGGGAGGCCCTCAGAGGCTGTCTTGTTTCCTCACGTCCTCCCTCCTACCTTTGCCTCAGCTGCCCTGCTATGTTCCCCCAAGCAAATGTTACCTGTTTTCACAGCTGGTGGGGGGGCATTCGCTCCCACTGTCTTTGGACAGGGCGTTAGGGAATAAATTAAAAAAGAGAAAGAAGGGGAAAAAATAGTCCCCTGACTCACTTCTCTTGGAGAAAAACAGCAAGGATGGCAGAGAGTGACTAATGGGTCACCGACAGAGGGGTCAGTTCAGAAAACAGAGGGACAGAAGCCTTCAAAGGCAGGTGTGGGCGGCAGATGGGAGCTTGGAGGCTGCGGGGCGGGGCCCAGATTGCCACAAGCTGCTGCTGAGAGGAAGCCAGGGCTGAGCCCCAGGCTGGGGGGACGGGGGG